>JASFAX010000117.1:0-250000 GCA_030737875.1 Allium sativum | reverse complement strand
ATTTACCGATAACACCGTGGTGTTAGATATGAAGTATTACCAGTTTTACTTCATGGGATGAATAGGTTGGGGTTGGGAAATTAAAACAAATGATTACTTCGGTAAGGTTCGCTAATCCCGACTAGTTTGAATTGATATTCAAAAGTAGATTAAATAATAAATTTAAAGGATTTATCGTTGTAAAAATTAATGGGAACCTTTCCCTAAGAAAGTGAAATTTAGAAACTAACTGTCGGTTAGCTAAGCAGAATGGTTTTCTGGATATTGATCTGATGTTGGTTTCGGCCTTCGGGGTTAATATTTGGGGAATTATTCTCTTGATTAATTTACGGTTAGTGACTGATGAATTGGAATGAGGCGTATATTGTGTTCGTGTAACACTTGTTTATTATATACGTGAGTTATTCAGAAAGACCGGGTTCATCCCATTCTGAATAACCAATTCGACGATTAGTCGAAGATGAAGACGGTGGTTGAAGACCGGAGGTCTTCGCGTCGTTTGGATAATTACTGATGATCTTGATTGGTCCGTACACCCAAGAGAAGGGAATCAGTTAGTGGTCGTCCAGACGTACTTGGAGATCGATGGATATGCGGGGTACTAGGTGCCTTCGGTTTCGTTCAGACCCAGAACGGACTTGTAAATGGACTGTGTGTCTGACACCGGATATCATTCTGTGTGATTGATGAATACCGGTCGCATGGAGTGGTTTGCCTGTGTGGCATGCTAAGATGCAAATGGTCAAGGCTTCTGTTGAAAAGCAGAGTCTTGTGGTTGATGATCAAAGCACAGCCTGTGTGGCATAGCTTTGTGTAGCGTGGATTCGCGAGCCTCACACCCCGGTTGTGAACCAGAAACGGGAGAGGACATCAGGGAGGACATGCGTTTCTTTCTATCTAGAAGTGGCGTCTGTGGTTTTACACGCCCTGACGAGTTTGACTTATGTGGTTGTTGCGGTTGCAAGGCGCCTCGGTTATATCGGTCGATCCAGGACCGATGGAGTCATTCGTTGGCTCATTGACACCCCATAGGGTGGGGAAACGCAGTGTTCAGGCATTTTAATCCACATGGTGGACCGGCCCTGACGATCTAAAGGCTTGACTGAGTACTTGCCTAGGACACGGGCTGGAGCGTCTCGAATTCGGTGGAGGACAATCCCTTGCCTCAGTTCACAGATGGAAATCCAATTTCCAAATACGCGATTTTGCAGTTTTAATTGTAGAACTAGTATGGCGACATGATATATGGTACCCATGCCGCCTATGATTGATATTTATGATTTGAAATTGTTTTGACACTATACACTTATAGTAATAATAAAAGATGAAATTTAGCGTATCAAGCATCCTTTAGCTATAATAAGGTAAAACCCTATCCTCCGTCTTGCGTTGCATTGTGTGATGGCACCTGGGTCTTATAATAGCTTCATTTTTCTTTATTTAGCATTGCGCTGTTGTTTTATGCACTGGTATTCTTAGGAGGAAACCCGTTCCGTGTTATACGGCGTGGTCCCTTGATTTACCTGACTTTAAAATAAAGATTAATAACTGTTTTAGTTCTCACACCAGTCCCATGACTGACCTGGAGTTTATTGTTTTAACCTAAACTCTGGGTGCCCTTATTTTCGACACGGGCAGCTACTAGTTTTGGGTTTTGCAGATTTATATTCACAGGAACCTGGTTTACAGCTGGAACGATATCCGGAAAGCTTTGTATCCGTGTATCTTCTTCAGTTGTATTTTGTATTATTTTCCGCTGCTATGTAATGTATTGTATTCTCTGATATTTTCTGTTGTGTAATATTTATTCATTACTCTGTATATTCTTGTAATCTGATGAAGTTGTTGTAATTAACAATGAAATGTTCTTCTGTATGCGTCCTTTTGTGGCTTGTCCTCGAAGTATCTGCTCTTTCCTTACCGGGGAAGTTACGGGTTCTTACATTTGGTATCAGAGCTTTGGTTTACAAAGCTCAGAGAAGACACATTAAAACCATACGAAAGAATTCATCAGAAATTGGATTAGTAATATCCAATGAGAATGACTTATTAGAGATGGGATCAGTGGTATCCTAAAACGGGTGTGGAGAGTATATTTTTAAAAATGAAAACAAATTTTGTTTTGAAATTTAAATCGTTTTGTACGTATTTGAATAATTATTTGTATTGAATTTGGACAATCCAGTATATATAGATTTTGCATATACGTCTGATCCACGGGTATTCGAAGTTTTAATATACTGGATAGATATAGAATCACACTCTAGTCGCCCGAAGAAGATACTGATGATTGAGATCTCATCATCAGTGTTTTTGCTCGAGTTTCGAAAGTGAGATTTCTATATATTTCCATTAGACCAAAATTAGATAGGGCTTATTTTTGTGATTTGGCATCAAAAATCTGATTTTTGACTATGTATCAAAATTATGAATTTGAAAAGCTAATCAACTAATTGATTGATTGTTGTGTTGTTTGATTATTGTTTGATTAAATTAAATGTTGAACGTTTAGCCAAATTGTATCAAATAGTGAATTGTATTGAAAGTTTGTCGCGTTTGCATGCATATACATGTACTTACATTGAACAGGTCAATGCAAAGAGGCTAGAGCCGAAGAATAAAATTGTTTGCCCGACAAATAGGTATATGTTTACCATAATTTACTGTTTTGTTTGTGTGATGATGATTTTATGAGCCGATTGGCTAGCCGCTTGGCTTTTTCTTTTTCTTTTGGATTGAAGAAGGCCATGGGAGGCTATATGAAATACCCCGAAGTCCCCGGTGCAGGGGAGGTTATGGCGAAATTTTTCGAAAATTTAGGGTGTTAGCCAAATTTTTGAAAAATTTGAAAAGTTCTTAGAAACTGAAAAGTTGAAGAACTTAAGCCGTAGTGAAAATAAAGAAAGTTGAGTTGATTTGTTAAACAACTTTCGGCTTCGTTCCTTTTCGTGGACGAAAAGTTTTAAGTGGGGGAGATTGTAATAACCCGGAAATCTGAGCCAATTTAAAAAATTTATTTTGGCAATTTTAATGAATTTTGATTACTTAAAATGAATTATTTTAAATAATAACGACGAGAAATTTATTTCGAATAGAATTCGAACGTATATATTCGTTTGAATCGACGATAGAATATAAATATTTATTTATAATTATAAAAGGAATTGAAAATGGCGTGGTAGTTCGATAATTCGATTTCAAAATTCAAATGAATGTACCGGGTGCAGAATAAACCGGATTTTAGTGAAACCAAAAATATTTGAATCTATTTGTGAATATATTTCCAACGAATCTGAAAAATTGAAATTTCATAGCGGGGATCAAAAGATATGTCCATTTGAAATTTCAGAATAGTCGCTATGGAATTCTGGCCCTTAAAAATAGGAATTTTGCAAACGACCTCGGTTTTCGACGAAACCACTTTTGTTGGATCCGTGATGTCTAGTTATTGTTAGGTTTCAAAATTCGTAATTTTTCGAATCCATATGTGAGTGTGGCAAAGGAAAACGCGTTTGACCAGTTTCAGTTGATTTTAATCGACTGGAAAATGGTCATTTTTCAAACGGTCTCAGAATTCGATGAAATTAGTTTTGTTAGGACCGTATCGTCGATACGAAGCTAGAAAATATTTTTCGAGAATTTATCGAGTTAGTATGTGGCCCGGGTAAATTGGAATGCGCGTTCAAATTCAATATATAGAGTTATTTTTTGATTTTGACGAAAACTGATCGAAACGATCGAATCAGCCTACGATACATATCCCATTGTGTTCAGAATGGGGGTAATTAGCTACAGATGACAGTCGGTGGGTTCGATTTTGAGTTCAAAATTAAAAGTTGCTTTTTGAGAGTTTAAAATAATAAAATAATTAATTTATTTATATAAGCCCCTACCCTTTTTCTCCCTCAGTCAAACTAGATCGAAGTAAAAAAAAGAGAACGCTCAGCCCCCCCCGGTCGATCCACGCACCATCGCCTCAGGCGATCGCCATCCGTCGCCCCGCCACCCCCAACCAGCGCCGCATCCTCCCTCTCCTCCTCCTTCCTCCACCGCTTCTCTCTCCCCTTCTTTGAATCGAACCCCGCACCCAATATCTCCCGCCGCCGTGACCCTGAACCCAACCGCCTCCCCCTAACCTCGGATGACCTGCCATCGCCTCCCCCTAACTACCCCGACCCTCCAGCGCCACCAGCGCCCCTTCCCTCCTCCTTAACTCGACCAAAACCCCCAAAACCCGAAGAAAACCCTCATCCCGACCACCCAAGGACCGTTGTAGGTCGCATGGCCATACCGCCACCACCTCTTGTCCCCGACGAATGGCACGCAGCCCTCCCCCTGCCGAAAACCGTGAGTTATTTTTATTTATTTATCTTCGTTTATTTAATTTCAGTTTTAATATATAAGTAGCGAATGAAACTTTGATTTTCAACATCAAAAAGATTTGATTTGCAACAATAAAAAGTTTTGATTTTTATTATGCATATCGATATAGGAAAATAAGATTTTTAATTTATATAAAGCTAAGGATTTTAATTAATATAAAGTTATAATATTTTCATATAAAGAAGGATCTTTATTTATATATAAAATATAAAGAAATTGGTTTTATTTTTATATTATAGAAAGAATAAAAATATAATTTTTTTAGTAGAGATTATAAAAATATGATTTTTATAAGATAGAGAATATAAAGATACGATTTTTATATATGTAGTAGCAAAATAAAAATTCGATTTTTTTTATATGTATAGCGAATTAAAAATGTGATTTTTAATATGAACAACGTGAAAAGATTGCGTTGGAATGATGGGCAAATTAGAACCGTCCAGAATTATAAAATGGAGGAGTGGATCCATAAGGTGAGAACTTCTCACTTTTAATTTAATTTTCTAGTTAAAAATATATACTAGGATGCAGACGATGTTTAGTAGCACCCGACACCCATCGTCCACATACCATGGACGGCTTGTATGCTTGTTTGTTTGATTTTGATGTGTAGTTGATTGTGTGATGTGATGTGAAATGAAATAAAATATTTATATAGTTAAAAATATTTTTATAGTTAAAAATATTTTTATAGTTAAAAATAGAATTTTTAACGTGTATATGAAATGAAATAGATTAATATAAACAAATCGAACGATTTGTTTATACACACACATTTGACTGATATTGATTGGGACGATAAATTTTACACATCGCCCAACTGCACAAATAAAATCGGTGTTTGATGGTTTGAAAACCCCACACGGGTATTGGGATGATATATGACATACACTAGTCCCAATGATTAGTTGTATGTCGATCGATTGATTGACAGACTGTTATAAGCTTTAAATAATTATATTTGACGCTTATACAGTGTGGAACGCACTCTGGATGATGGTTGATTATTTATCATTGTTATTTTATACATGTGTTGTAGAAAATCCATATAATTAACATTATATGGTAATTGATTGGGCCTCATTCCAGTTTTGAAATAGAATATTTGAAATAGAAATATTTTAAAAAGAAATATTTGAAATAGAAATATTTGAAAGAGAAATATTTGAAAAAGAAATATTTGAAAATAGAAACAAATGAAGCCGTGTTGATTAGATTTGCGCCATTTTGACGTGAACGATATTTATATTGATTTTATTCATTTTTCAATAAATATTGAAATAGATTTGAAATTCGAATTATATTGAAATAAATTTGAAATTCGAATTAAATTGAAATAAATTGAAATTCGAATTAAATTGAGTAGAATTGAAATTCGAATTAAATTAAGTAGAATTGAAATTCGAATTAAATTGAAATGAATTGAAATTCGAATTAAATTGAAATTGAATTGAAATCGATTTGAAATGAAATTAAAACGAATTTATATTGGAATATTCAATTTTGATTTGAAATTGAATATGAAGTTGAAACCATTTTGAAAATGAATTTAAAACGATTTATAAATCACGTTTTGAATTGAAATCGACGAAGTATATACTATATATATTATATATATAATATAATGGCCTGAATAGAACGCGCCGCGCCGCGGCAGTTCGTGAATTTCGACCATTGACTTCGAATGGACATTGCGGAAGATCCGACCGTCGGATTCTCCTAAAACCGGAACCGTTGGGTTCGTATCGAAAAGAGCTTTCTAACGAATATTAGAAATTTGAAATCTAATGGTTGAATTTGGAATTATGTCCAAATCAAATTTGAAAAAGGTCGCTGTAAGTGCAGTTCGATGGCCGTTGATGGAAATCGACTGTACGGGCCTTGATAAAATTATTAAAAATATCAATAATTTATGTAAAATCATAAGAGATGATTTGTGAAGAATTGGGATGAAAAATTCCATATTTGAAAAGATAAAAATAGATTTTTATCGAAATGAACTAGTTTTGAACTAGAAAAATAATTTATTTATTTTTTAAAATAAATAAATTGGATTTGAAATGGTTTTGAAAATAACCAGAATTTCCAAAAATTGAATTCGAAAGGATTTGAATCGAAATTGTCTTTGGAATATTTCGATGTTGGATTTCGTGATGATACAGATATTGTTATGGGAATTTGAAAGATATATTTATATCGTTATTTCCAATACGATATTTGTTGGTCATAGAATTTGATATTGAATATAAGCCGATATATTTTCTATTCAGAGCCTTGTATTTAATATCAAATGTGATTTGGGTTTGTCGTAATGGTGTCTTCATTAACACTGTTCTTAAGCCCAGTTGAGAAAAAGATTAAATCTTTTTATTTATATTTAATGAAGTGAACCAATTAAATAATATTTAATTGGAATTGAATTGGTATTGATTTTTAGGTTTATCGTGAACAGTGTTTAAAATAACACTTGTTCTTTAACCCGAAAATTGATGGAATGTGATTTTGGGTTGTCGTGAACGGTATCTTCTATAATACTGTCCTTAGACCCAAAGGAGTTAAGAAAATCATAAACTAACTGGATATTAGTTAAGTTGAATGGTTTCTGGGGTATTGATCTGATGTTGGTTTCGTCCTTCGGGGTTAATACTTAGGGAATTGCTCACTTGCTAATTTACGGTTAGGGACTGATTGAAATGTGATGTGATTTTGGGTTTATCGTGAACCGTGTTTTAAATGACACCGATTCTTTAACCCAGTTAAAGATTAAAACTAAGAGGAGTTTTAATGAATCTTTAATTAGATTGAAAAGAACGAGAATGGAGTATCCCCAGTTTTGCTCCAGGCGATAGTTAAATCTTTAATTAGATTTGAACGTGAAATGGTAATTGAATTTACCGATAACGCCGTGGTGTTAGATATGAAGTATTACCAGTTTTACTTCATGGGATGAATAGGTTGGGGTTGGGAAATTAAAATAAATGATCACTTCGGTAAGGTTCGCTAATCCCAACAAGTTTGAATTGATATTCAAAAGTAGATTAAAGAATAAATTTAAAGGATTTATCTTTGATAAAATTAATGGGAACCTTTCCTAAGAATGTGAAATTTAGAAACTAACTGTCGGTTAGCTAAGCAGAATGGTTTTCTGGATATTGATCTGATGTTGGTTTCGGCCTTCGGGGTTAATATTTGGGGAATTATTCTCTTGATTAATTTACGGTTAATGACTGATGAATTGGAATGAGGCGTATGTTATGTTTGTGTAACACTTGTTTATTATATACGCGTGTTATTCTGAAAGACCGGGTTCATCCCATTCTGAATAATCGATTCGACGATTAGTCGAAGATGAAGACGGTGGTTGAAGACCGGAGGTCTTCGCGTCGTTTGGATAATTACTGATGATCTTGATTGGGCTGTACACCCAAGATGAGGGAATCAGTTAGTGGTCGTCCAGACGTACTTGGAGATCGATGGATATGCGGGGTACTAGGTGCCTCCGGTTTCGTTCAGACCCAGAATGGACTTGTAAATGGACTGTGTGTCTGACACTGGATATCATTTTGTGTGATTGATGAATATCGGTCGCATGGAGTGGTTTGCCTGTGTGGCATGCTAAGATGCAAATGATCAAGGCTTCTGTTGAAAAGCAGAGTCTTGTGGTTGATGATCAAAGCACAGCCTGTGTGGCATAGCTTTGTGTAGCGTGGATTCGTAGCCTCACACCCCGGTTGTGAACCAGAAACGGGAGAGGACATCAGGGAGGACATGCGTTTCTTTCTAGCTAGAAGTGGCGTCAGTGGTTTTACACGCCCTGACGAGTTTGACTTATGTGGTTGTTGCGGTTGCGAGGCGCCTCGGTTATATCGGTCGATCCGGGACCGATGGAGTCATTCGTTGGCTCATTGACACCCCATAGGGTGGGGAAACGCAGTGTTCAGGCATTTTAATCCATATCGGTGGACCGACCCTGACGATCTAAAGGCTTGACTGAGTACTTTCCTGGGACACGGGCTAGAGCGTCTCGAATTCGGTGGAGGACGATCCCTTGCCTCAGTTCACTGATGGAAATCCAATTTCCAAATACGTGATTTTGCGGTTTTAATTGTAGAACTAGTATGGCGACATGATATATGGTACCCATGCCGCCTATGATTGATATTTATGATTTGAAATTGTTTTGACACTATACACTTATAGTAATAATAAAAGATGAAATTTAGCGTATCAAGCATCCTTTGGCTATTATAAGGTAAAACCCTATCCTCCGTCTTGCGTTGCATTGTGTGATGGGACCTGGGTCTTATAATAGCTTCATTTTTCTTTATTTAGCATTGCGCTGTTGTTTTATGCACTGGTATTCTTGGGAGGAAACCCGTTCCGTGTTATACGGCGTGGTCCCTTGATTTACCTGACTTTAAAATAAAGATTAATAACTGTTTTAGTTCTCACACCAGTCCCATGACTGACCTGGAGTTTATTGTTTTAACCTAAACTCTGGGTGCCCTTATTTTCGACACGGGCAGCTAGTAGTTTTGGGTTTTGCAGATTTATATTCACAAGAACCTTGTTTACAGCTGGAACGATATCCGGAAAGCTTTGTATCCGTGTATCTTCTTCAGTTGTATTTTGTATTATTTTCCGCTGCTATGTAATGTATTGTAATCTCTGATATTTTCCTGTTGTGTAATATTCATTCATTACTCTGTATATTCTTGTAATCTGATGAAGTTGTTGTAATTAACAATGAAATGTTCTTCTGTATGCGTCCTTTTGTGGCTTGTCCTCGAAGTTTCCGCTCTTTCCTTACTGGGGAAGTTACGGGTTCTTACACAAATGGAGTATAAATAACTCCTTAAGGATAAAACTTACAATGGTAGTAAAATAAAATAAAAAATATAATAGATAAACTAAGATAAAAAGAAAAGAGACAATGGTCAAGTTGAAAACTTAATAGGTCTAAAAAAAGAAGAAAAATATTAGTAAGGAAAATGGTTAAGATATGCCTTTGGAATGCAGATAATAAAAGAAATAAAAGTAACTATTTTGATAAACGAATTTTGATAGGGAGGCACAGTCTTCGGACGTAGGCTATCATAAAATGGTAAAGAATCTAAAAGAGGACTAAATATCATAATAAAAGGATAAAATGAATAAAAGGATGGGAAAGATAAACTAAATGCGTAAGAAAAGATTACACATAGGGTGCAATAAAAAAGTGAGGCCATGACGATAACCTCATGAGACACGTTTAGAACAATCTATATGGAGTTTGGATGTAGGCAATCAGGGCAGTCCATTGCAGATCTTTTAGAGCAAAGGAAGTTCATACCGGTGACAAAAGATACTCATGGAGAGAAAGCATTGCTGATTGAGGGTGGATAAGAGACATCAAAAATACGTAGAGAATATCCTAGGATGGCACTCTGAACAGGCATAGGGCGGTCATTTGGAGGCACATCCTATATGATCCATCAAAAGGGCATGTTTATACTACATGGGGTCGTACAAAGATTGACGAGTGATTGGGGATTCGAGGGTAACCTAGTTTTACGTAGGTTTTAGGGCGACCCCAAAAGGATAGTAGCCACTCAGGTACTAGTTATCATAAGTTAGAGCAAGTATGGGAAAGGGCCAAGTTTACACTGATAGGCCATGATCTTCCATTACCGAGACATAAATTAAGGTAGACAATGCCACATGGTTGTTTTAGTTCATTTGTTTAGTGTACGATTATTAAACCAATAAAAATTCCTTCCAACTAGTTGAGGGGTGGGAGAGGTGGGACACGATGCCATAGCCACGCTGATAAAAGGGCAGACCATAGTTGTAGTGAATCCACGACTAATCTCCTATAGAGTGGGCATGGTGCGCTACCTGTGAGCGAGGCTCGGAAATATAGACAGAACGATCACGTTCAAATCAACAATGTCGGTGCGGAGCAGTCCATTGTGGATACCTGCAATTTAGGCATTGGGGAGGTCCACCGCGGATGCAGGAAGATCAATTACGTGCAAATCCATAATATAGACGTTGGGCCAGTCAAATGTGGATATCTATAGTGTAGACATTTGAGCGGTTTATTGCAGTTGCAGTTTACACGTTTTCTTATCGAACGACGAAGCATCTGTATTGCAGGACTTACGAAGGAGACCTTTACAGATGCATGCTCACCACTCTCATGGTGAGATTGTGGTAACCTAGAAAGGAAGATACGAAAGTCACAATGGGTGATACCTAAGACCAAGTGTTGATCTCAAAATTTGAGTCAACAACAAGGTTGCAAGATGCACTTCACAATATCCACAATAATAGTAAGAATGGAGCCAAGAAAACCAAAGAAAAAGGCGAGTAAAGAGAGACACAAAGTTTTTATAGTGGTTCGATCAAACGTGATCTACATCCACTTTGCTAAGTGATTCCATTATTGTATTTAGGATTACAAAGCAAACATACACTCTCAATACATTCATGATTCACCTCACTTTTCTCACTCTTTGACTTAGTAAAGTTCCTATGAGAAATAAATGAGATCGTCCAAGTATGGATGTTAATAGAATTAACCCAAACTCTCTCACAAGTCTTGATGAATCTTCATGTCTTCACAATGAATCCGGAAATGAATCTTTGAATTGAAATGTTTGAGATGATCAAATTGCTTAGAAGAGGTTGAGAATAGAGTTTAACAGCCCTTTGGGATCACTCCGAAGCCCCCCCCCCCTCAAAAGTGGAGTTGAACCCCTATTTATAGAAATGAGGGATGGCTGAAATATGGGTCTTCAGGTTTTGGCTCGGGCTATTCAGTATTTACAAAAATGCCACTGCTAGTTGTCGCCAGCTAATTGCCAGCTCTCAAGTGCCAAACCGATTCAAATTACCCCGACCCAAGCCAGAAGTGCCCCGACCCGAGTCAGACCATACCGACCCGCTCTAGAAAAGAGTACTTCAATTCTCTTTGCGTTACTATGGGACGACCCGACCAGGCACTGTCCGGCCCGATCCAAAGCCATTCAGACCGATCCAGTTGTTATTAAAGTAGACCAACCTGAGCCACCTCTTCAAGAACTAACTGACCAGAGGTGATGAGACACACCGACCAGATCCATTCCTTATGAGCAGTCCGACCTGATTCAAAGTGAAGAACTGAACTGGCTGATCTGCCTCGACCCGAGTCAAACCATACCGACCCGCTCCATATCAATGCACATGTAAATTTGTGGATAACATTTTTCCCCTTGGAGTTTATGATTGTTGCTAAAAATTATAAGCTCTAAAACAGACACTTTAATCATGTTATGCCCTGAATCACCCACGATGGGCTTGGACGATGGGTTGGCAAAGAATTATTCGGGTCGAACGGTTTATACTAATCGGGTCGGGCCATTTGCATTAACTCAGCCCGGTCCACCCTATACGTCAGCTATAAAAAAACTTTTTGGCCTATCGTTCTCCTTTATTTTACACAATCCTCCTACGAATATTTCAATGGCAGCATCACCCCCACAGAAGTGATCTTGCTACCTCGATTCGCACTCAAATTGCTCCCCACTCCCGATCAATTCAAGTTGCTAATTCAACTCCCCCAAACACGTGATCCCTGGACCCAAACCACCTTTCTACTTGCAGGTATTTTTCGATCTTTTCTTTGCAATTTTGTTTTTGGTTTTGAATTGGAAAGAATTGTGGCCAAGGTGATCATTTGGGTGTAAAGAAGCTTGTGAATTATCAGCATGGGTTTATTTTCCGGGTTATCAGGTTTTGGATTGGTGCGATTTGGGATTGAGAAGCAGATTAGGGTTTTAAAGCCAAGAATGTCTGGTGTTGATGCGCTGTTAGATGTTTTTAAAGCTATCTGCGATGAATTTGCATATGTATGATGAGTTTGATGTTGTAGATAATGGGTTTACATTGTATAAAATCAATCGATCTCTGGTCTTGGAATAATGCATTCAACGCGTTTGGTGAAATGCCCGAACTATACAATTGTCTAAAATTTCCAAGCTCTTATACTTAGTTTGCTATCGTGATCATGCTTTGTAATTGTGATGTCGTTCTACTGATGTTGTGTTTGCTTTGAATCACCACGCTTTAGTTACCATGGATCACACGAGATCAAGCTTCTTGACCCTTCACTAGCAGATTAGACCGATCAGTTCTGGTGGGTTGTGACTGACTCGGCTCGGGTTGGTTTCAACTATCCTGGTCGGGCTCAAATATGACTGACCCGACCAGTGTCAGTTATGACCGACCCGACCGGGGTCAACCACGACCAACCCGACCGGAGTCAATCACAACCGACCCGATCGGGGTCAATTATGACCGACCCGGTCTGGTTAGTCGTAGTTAATTCTGGTCGGATCGATTTTAACTATTTTGCTCTTTTCCTGTTTCGGTTTTCGTTCTGTAATTCAAGCGCATTTTTCTGTAGTTTGCTGTTAAACACAGTTGTTTGTGTAGAAATGGATACCAGATAGAAATCACGCCAACAATCTGAAAAGTCATCAAAATTCACACAAGCTGAAGCTTCTACTACTAGTGATCCCAATCCGGAGTTTCCCATTCCTAAACCCCAAACTAAAGTGCCAGGTGACAGGAAACCAAATAAAATGGGAGATCGTGCGTGTAAAACCTTACTGGCTCAATTTAGTATACCATAGACTGAAGCTAAGTATCCTAAGGAAAATGAGTTTGCGGACGTTCTTCCTTACGGATTTGTCGCTATTAATAGATATATGCTGACAATGGGCGGCGTTCCTCCATTTAATCCCTTCATAGAGATGCTCTTAAAGCGTTTAGCAATTGCTCCTATGCAATTACATACGAATGGTTACGCCATTTTAACCTGTCTCTACATACTGTTTATGAGGATTAAGGAACGTCCCCTACCTTCGAAGAAGTCTGTTCATTGTATTCTTTCAAAAAAAAACAACCTTCGCCATCGATCGTTACCTTGGAAGGAAAATACCCTATGATTGTAACTGATCTAATGGATAGCGCCAAGGGTTACTTAGAGAATTATTGTTTCGTATGTTGCCCCTGACAGCATTTATGGAAGGTGGATGGAAGGAGGTAAGAGCATATTCACGCATTTACCTTTGCAACTGGTTTCCAGATACTAAATTATTTTGATTTTGGCAGTACTTCCTCCTTCTGATTCGAGAGATGCCACTGGAGATGAATTGCATGATGCTTTGCTGGCTATAAATGAGACAGAAAGGAGTAGGAGACACTTGATCACGGAAGAGTTTCTTTACCAATATCATTTGCTCGATCCTTTCCGCGGTCTCAAATTGAATCTTTTCCCTAAGAAAGAGGTTGCTGGCAAATATCATGCTAGAACGTCTCCTTTACAAAAGTGCTCCGATGTTTCAGGCAGTAGCAAGACACCGCCCAAACCCAAACTGATTTCTATTGAGGAAGGTGATTCTGATTCACATGAAGGCAAAGGTAAACAAGCTAAAAAGGAAAAAACTCAAGTACTAGTTCTCCCGATCCGACGACCAATCCTTCTAGGAACCCAAAATCTCCTAAGGATGTTGTAAACCAACCTGACAAGGGTCCAACTATTCAGGTTACTCAAGGTGAGAGTTCGACGGACACTTATAAGAACTTGAGTGACCTGAGCTCAGCCAGAGACATTATCCAGGGCAAAGTTGTTATCCAACCTTCCATGCCTCAAGTTATAGGGAAAACAGTCGAATCTCTTGTTACCTTGCCTGCCTTTGAAAAAACTGGTTTGTTGCTAGGGACACATTGTCGGACATTTACTTTTTGCATTGCTTGCAATTCTCTGTACTTGCTTTCCAAATTACTTTCAGCTCTTGTGAATATAAATACTAAATTCTTGTTGCATTGTTTCCTTTAGGTACAAAAACAATGCCTAAAGCCTCATTCATGAAAGATTTCAGCGAAATAACAAGTCACCAAGACCCAAAGCGTTTCTTGAAGAAATCCCATCCTTCACAACATTCAAAACACTCTGTACACCCGCAGTCTTCCTACTAACCCGACCAAATTGATGATCTTATTGAGATTGAGGAACAGAGGAGGTGGAGGCTCGAACATTTTGCAATGGAAGAAGCTAAAGAGAAGGAAAAACAGGATAAGCAAGGGAAGAAAGACCACAAGAAGAGGGGGAGGAGCAGCAAAGACGACAGTGGCCGCGAGAAGCGCCACAAATCGGATAAGTTTCCAATGGCTGACCCTCATACTTCTAAAGAGATATCCTTAGCTACTCCATCAGTCACTCCTACCTCTGCAGACCTTGAGATGATCATAAATATGCCTCAATATCTCCCTAGTTCAAGTGACTTCACTCTTGACTACCGGTTCCCATAATGGGATCTGAGAGGAGTGCGCTTTAACTTAGACATTCATCCAAATGACAAACTAGATATGCTTAGAGATTTTGATGATCTGGAAAGCAGTATGTCTTCCTAATTTGACGTAGCCTAGAATCATTTAGAGGTAGCTAAGAGTCAGTTTGATGTAAAGTTGGGTACAATTAAAAGCCAAGCCAAGAAACCGCTGAGTCAGTGGTATACTTTTGCTCATGAGCTTTCAAGGGTTAATGGTATCGCTTTTGAATGCCTCGCCACCTTAGAAAATGATAAAGCCGAGCTAGTTAAGGTCATTAAGTCACAAGAAAGGACCATCGCCTCTCACACCCAGAAGGATAATGAATTGCTGAGCTTAGAAGAAGAAAACAAAAAACTCAAAGAAGAACTCGATGTCATGAGGCAGAAGGAAAACACATTAACAACGCAGCTCCAAGAAGCTCAAGCTGCTCGAGATTTTGCTGAATCCCAACTAAGCATGGAAAAGAACACTTCCGCTGCTCACTAGCAGGAGAATACTATCCTCCGCGAAAGAGTTTCTCCTTTATACACAACCCTTTGTTCAGCACAACAAGCCCTAGAAGATGAAAAACTTAGAGCTGCCGCTGAACTCGAAAAAGCCCTCTTGAATTCTGACGCTTCTTTGTTCAACTTTTATGTCTTCAGTGTTATGAATTAAGGGAGTTTACGCTACTTATAAAATAAATTCGCCATCACTCTGGCTCTTGTCTGGGAACGAATCTTAGAGATCAATGAGGGTGAGCATGATGAAAACGACCTTCTTGAAGACTCTTGATCCAGAATCCCATGATGCCCTGGTTATATGAAGAGCTAAGCTAGCAAGGGCAAGGGGCTTTCTTTATAACGAAGCTGGGCCTTCAAGAGGGACCATTCAAGACACAAATACTGAAGTTCAAGAAGTCTCTGCTGATGTCGAGGCTACTGTCTTACGGACCCCTGCTAACCTCTCCGCCCCTCAGAAAGACAGAGGTGAAGACGACGATGATGATAGTTCCCCTGAAGCGGGAGAGTTTGAGGTCAAAGCTCGAAAGAATATTGAGGTGAGTCTTACAACTGTAGGTAAAGCTGAAGTTGCTCATATTATACCGAACTTAGACTATTTGTTCCTTTCTCCTGGTACAACCACATATTTGGCTCACTGTTTGTCTTCCTTAGTTTGATTTCACCTACGCCTCCTCTCTGGGGGTTTACTGCTATAATGGCTGAGACCACAACTATTGATTCAATTTTGATATTGACACCACCTGCCCCAGCTAACACTCCTGACGCTAAGACCCCAGGATTACAAGATACTAAAATTGGGGCAATTGCCAATCTAGATGATGATGACTATCTCCCAAGCGAAGAGGATTCTGAAGAAACCGACGAATCTCCGCTACGTGGCATTGAGGCTCAAGGAAAACGGGAATCATTGTCGAGTCGCAAAGGTAAGAAGACGGTTATGAAGAAGAAAAGGAAGGGCATTATTGCTATATCTTCTCAAGAGAGTCCCAGTGGGCCAATAACCAAAGGCGTAGGCCAGCCAGCTGATCCATCTCCTCCCTCTAATACCGGGAGACCAAATTTGAGGTCCGGGAGTTCGAAGGATGGAAAGAAGAAGTAGTGTTTACGACCAGCTTTCTTTATCTCCGTTGTCTTTTAATGTACTGCATTTAGACCGGTTGTATATACTGGTGCCGACCCTCGCACATTATTCTTATGTTTCGTATTTGAATTGTGACTCTACGATATGACTTCGTGTTGCTGAAGCGAAACTGTATGTTATTCGTTATGTTTGACTGCTTTGCATTCTGCACTTATCATCTCTTCACGATTGCAACACAAAGATTTTAAACTGTAGATTACTTGTTGATGCAATACTTGGTATAAGAATGATCCTGTAGCATTTTGGTAAGTTATTTTTGACCGCAGCCATAAGTTATTACTAGATGAATTTGCTCAACCGATTTTTTCAATCGCCCCTTCTTGATTTTGGCTGAATCAACCCCTGAAACTTCTTCTTCGCGAATAACCACTTTTGTGCTTGTCACGGTATTGAAGTTCTCGAGCTAGTTACATCCATTTCGGGGTTCAACTTAGGTTGAACTTTTGATCTCAAGTTGTGGCAAATTTTGTGGTTGACTTCCTCCGGACCCTTTGAATCATGCACTCTTGCTATCACTGATTTTTGGCGTGATCATGATTAAGGGATCCCGGCCTAACTGTTTCAACTCATACCCTTCAAAGGAGGATGAGTTTTTGGTCATTTGTTCCCCTGTTTGAGAGGTCTTATATTTTTTGCTTTCTTGATGGAATATTTGTAAACCATTTATTCATTGTGACTGAATGACTCAGCCGCTTATAGAATCTGTAGGGTGCCTCTGTGAAGGCCTTTGGGTCCGTTGCTAACCGAATTTGGAAGACCTGGCTTATGATCGAATGCCCCAGTAGGGGCCTTTCAAAGTTCGCCAGTAACTGGATTTGAAAGATCCAGAATTAATAGTTGGGTTTGGAAGACCCAACATCTGATCGGATGCCCCTGAAGAGGTCTTTTAAAGTCCGCCAGTAACTGGATTTGAAAGATCCAGAATTAATAGTTGGGTTTGGAAGACCCAACATCTGATCGGATGCCTCCGAAGAGGTCTTTTTGAACCCAGTGTTTATATCGCTCTCCAGCCATATACTAATGGCATCGACGATGAACCGGGTGCCCCTCGAGGAGGTCTTTGGTTTAAAGGCCTAGTATATGTTGCAGCTGGACCACGTATTGATGGTACTGGCGATTCACTAGGTGCCCCTCGGGGAGGACTTTGGTTTATTAGTTGCGCTATCCCACAGGGCAGACGCTAGTTCACTTATCGGGTTTTGCCACGATTTGTTAGAACTAGGGCTTGAGACCTTGCAATTAAGAAGGTGCCCCTTCGGTGAAACTTGCAGTTTTGTTTGTGATTTAAGCGTCATGTCATTTGACAGACCTAACCTTGGTGTCTTGTACTTGCACCACTGTGCTTTTCATGTCACCGAGCTAACTGCGAATGATGTTTTTGAGCATTAAGCGATGATCCGATAGCCTCAAGGATTAATCAGGTTATAGTGATATCAGTGTATCTTTTAGAGGACCTGCAATCAAAATCGATCTTTAGCGAGTAATTTGCAAATGTACGATTTAGGCAAGTAATTCGATTTATATTTACAAAACTTGTAATAGTGTTGCATGGTATGTACAATGCATGTTGTTTACAAATGCTACGAAAGAAACACTAAAAGAAGTAGCGACAGAGATGTATAGCATTCCATGCCCTTGGGAGTTGGAATCCGTCTGTTGTTTTTAGTTCAAATGTACCGTCCGAGAATTTTTGGCTTATCACATATGGCCCCTCCCAATTGGGTCCTAGTACTCCGGTTCCCGTCATGATTCTCATGAGAACAAGGTCCCCAACTTGGAAGGTCCTTCGCTTAACTCGAGCATTGAAATGACGAGCTATTCTTCTCTGATGTGCCATAATTCTGAGTTCTGGCTCTTTTCTTTTTTCCTCGAGTAAGTCAAGCGCTTCGAGTTGAAGTTTTTCATTTTTCGCTTAGCTGAAGTAGATCCTTCTATGAGTCGGAACTTCTAACTCAACCGGGATCATTGCTTCAGATCCAATGCGAGGGAAAACGGAGTGTGTCCTGTTGCAGTTTTATGGGTAGTTCGATATGCCCATAGTGCAAGCGGAAGCTCATCAACCCAACTTCCCTTGGCCTTCTCAAGTCGTTTTCTGATGGTTGATTTCAGGATCTTGTTGATTGGTTCAACCTGCCCGTTCGCTTGCGGATGGGCGACGGCTGAAAAACTTTTCTTGATCTTGTATTTGGCACAAAAGTCTAGGAACTCGGCGCTCTCAAACTGAGTCCCATTATCAGTGATTATTTTCTGCGGTATGCCGAACCTGCAGATGATGTCTTTTAAAACAAAGTTGATCACCTTCTTCGAAGTAATAGTGGCTAGTGGCTCAACTTCAGCACATTTAGTAAAATAGTCAACCGCCACTATTGCGTACTTCATATTAGATTTTGCACTGGGTAGTGCCCCAATCAAATCTATGCCCCAGACAGCAAATGGCTACGGACTGACCATCTGGGTCAATTCTATTGGTGGTGCTCTCGGAATTTTCGCGAATCTTTGACACTTGTTGCATCATTTGGTATAAGTCATCGCATCCAAGTTTACATTAGGCCAAAAATAGCCGTATCGCAGAACTTTCTTGGCTAAAGTCTGACCACCAATGTGACCTCCGCAGTCTCCCTCATGCAGTTCTGTCAAGATTGCTTTTGACTCTTCCTTGGACACACATCGTAGTAATGGCATAGAGAATCCTCGTCTATACAACCTCCCGTCCTAAAAAGATATAACGGAGCCTTGCGCAGTATTTTCCTATGCTTTTTTGGTTCCTCAGGGAGCGTTCCGTTAAGGATATATTCCTTAATCGGTGTCATCCAGGACATAGGTTCTTCAACCGTTTCCATGATCCGGTCAACGTCTTCCTCCTCAATTGCAGGGGTTGTAAGGACTTCAATGGGTATTAGCCCAAGCAAGTGTGCATCAGAAGAACTAGCATATTTAGCGATAGAGTCCGCTTTTGCATTTTCTTCTCTTGGAATGTGAGATATGGTGTAGTGATCGAGATTGTTGAGAAGTTCTATAGCTTTAACAAGATAAGAAGGAAGATTTCCAACTTTGGTCTGGAATTCTCCAAGGACCTGACCCACTACCAATTGGGAATCATTGAAGATCTGCATGGTTTTTAAATTCAGCTCTTTTGCTAGTTTCAATCCGTTTATCAATGCTTCGTATTCGGCCTCATTATTGGTTGACGGAAATTCCAACCTTAATGCATAACACAAGGAATGGCCTTCTGGAGTTTCTATGACAATTCCAGCTCCCGAACAGTAATCATTCTTTGAGCCATCAATGTATAGTTTCCAACTAGCGACTGTCCTTGTTGGTTCATCAACTCCATCACCTCTGTCCATAAACTCGGCAATGAAATTTGCTAAAGCTTGCCCATTGATAGCTCTTCAGGGGTGATAAGTGATGTCATATTGGCTGACCTCAATATTCCATTTCAATAGCCTTCCTGAGGTTTCCGGACGGAAGAGAATTTGCCTTAGCGGTTGATCCGTGAGGACTTTTATTGGATGGGATTGAAAATATGGTCTCAACTTCTTTGAGGCGACGAGTAGACAATATGCAAGTTTTTCCAGCCTTGGGTAGTTCAATTCTGCCCCAGTAAGCTGCTTACTAACATAGTAAACCGGCCGTTGGATCTTAGCATCCTCGCGAACGAGCACGGCGCTCAATGCATGTGGTGATATAGCCAAGTATAGGAATAGCTCTTCTCCATTTCTGGGTTTAGAAAGCATCGGTGGAGACTCCAAATGTTGAATTAACTGTTCGAAAGTCATTTGACATTCTGGGGTCCATTGGAAGTCTTTCTTTCCTTTTCTTAAAGCATTAAAAAATGGGATGCAACGATCCGTTGCTTTAGAAATGAAGCAGTTAAGGGAAGCAATCTTCCCATTCAAGCTCTGAAGCTCCTTTATCGTTTTTGGCGCTTACACTTCTCGTAATGCCGTGATTTGGGAAGGATTTGCCTCAATGCCTCTGGCATTGACTATGAACCCAAGAAATTTTCCTGAAGAAACCCCGAATGAGCATTTCAAAGGATTTAACTTCATGCCGAAATTTCTTAGGATATGGAACATCTTTGCTAAATCCTCTAGGTGATCTTCAGCCTTCTTAGACTTTACTAACATGTCGTCGACGTAAACCTCCATAGTGTTCCCAATCTGAGATTTGAACATGGAGTTCACAAGACGTTGGTATGTTGCTCCTGCATTCTTTTGTCCGAATGGCATAACCTTATAACAATACAAGCCTCTGTCAGTTATAAAACTTGTGTTCTCCTGATCCGGTTCATGCATCATAGTTTGATTGTATCTAGAATACGCATCCATGAAAGATAATAGTGCATGCCCTGCGGTTGCATCAACAAGCTGATCGATTCTAGGCAGAGGGAAACTGTCCTTGGGACATGCTTTGTTAAGGTCTGAATAATCTATGCATACTCTCCACTTACCATTTGACTTCTTGACGAGAACTGGATTCGAGACCTAGTCAGGATATATTGATGTTCGTATGAAATTATTCTTAAAAAGTCTATCTACTTCTTCTTTTAACGTCATTGATCTTTCAGGTCCCTGAGTTCGTCGTTTCTGTTTTACAGGAGTTAAATTGGGATTAATATTCAATTTATGAACAATTACATCTGTTGATATTCCACACATGTCTTAGTGCGTCCAAGCAAAGGCATCTAAATTTGCTTTTAGAAACAATATCAAATCCTTTTGCAGCTTTTGACCCAACTGAGAACCTATCTTTAAGACTCGGTCAGGATCTTTATCATGTATTGAAATAGAAATGGTATCTTCGGCCGGCGCCACTCTGTCTTCCCCCATACTGGTTTTTCTTGGGTCGATTTCCTTCTGAGCCCTACTATGCTCCTCAGTATGAGGGCCCCGCCTTAATTGCTATAAGGGGGGTTCCTGAATGCGGGGCGGAAGCACTACATTCTTTTTCACTTCTTTCTTCCTTGCCTCGGCGAGTTCCATCAGGTAGCACTCCCTTGCTATTTGCTGATTGCCTTTGACTATTCCAACCCCGTTTTCAGTGGGAAATTTTATCGTTATGCACCATGGCGCCATTGTTATTCTGAAAGCTACGAGGGTTGGACTTCCAAGGAAAGCGTTATAAGCGAACAACTCATCGATCAAGACGAAATCTTGCTTCTGTGCCGCCTTGTTTTCCCCTTCTCCGAGCTCAACAAGTAGATTGATGACTCCAACTGGCTGAACAGCTTGTCCAGTGAATCCATGGATTTTGCTCTAACAAGCTTTCACATCCTCCATAGATAGTTTCATCCTTTGAAAAGCACTGACGAAAAGGACATTGACGGATGCTCCACTATCAACCAGAACTCTTCGAACAGCAGGACCCAGGCCTATGGTTATCACCATTGGATCTTCGGTTGGAGTCATCAATCCCTCTGAGTCTCGATCCTTAAACACAATGTCATCCCAGGGAGACCTTGGTATCTTTGCCGGAAAAGCTTCATCCATAATCATGAGTTCTTCTCCCCTCGGGAGGTTTTTCATCTCATTAGCATATTTCACAATGTCCCCCCAATTTTTCCCGGTGGGGTGCGGACCTCCTGAAATGGTGTTAATGATCAATCTTGGCATTACAGCGTTTGCAGCATATTTACTTTGCTTCGGTTGTCCTGTGGATGTTCCTTGACCCTGGGGAGCTTGAATAATTTGCGGATTCTTCGTGTATTGCTGAAGTCTATTCTTCCTTATTAGTTCTTCGATTAAGCTCTTTAGGTGCCTACACTCATCCGTGCTATGACCTGGCTGGTTATGAAACAAGCAGGATCTCCCGGATTTTATGGCGGCATCGCTGACCTTTATCTGCTTTGGTATCGGGTACTCTTCAGTCTCCTTGGTGGCCATGTAAATATTTTCCACCGTTTCGTTCAGTGGAGTCAACTCCGAGTTCTTGAAGAAGCGGAACTTTTTGTTGACTCGATTGTCTTTCCCATCATTACCACGTTTCTGACCTCCAAGGTTTTTTTGGTTGCTTTCTGCATCATTATTCTTCTTTTCATATTGTATGATGCTTTCCAGGATGTCCATAGCATAGGCAGGATCCTCATCCACACCTATGTATTCCTCAGCCTTATCAAACAACTCCTCAAGAGTGCTTGGTTTTTTCTTTTTAATCCATTGTCCGAGCTTGGTTTTCTTACTTATAGCCCCCTTTGAGGCCATCAAAGCCAGGCGAGGCTCATAGTTTCCTGTAACACCCCACCTCCACTAGGGTCACTCGCAAAGGAATGCACTAGCTTTGGAGGGGCATTATTGGTAAACATGCATAATGATATAGCAAGGCAGGACATGACATATATATTTATGTAAATAAACAGAGTGAGTAAATAAAACAGCGGAAGATTTATAAACCATTTCAAAACACAAGTCTGGTACATCAAAATGTCAATTTCCCAAAAATACAAGTCTAGATAAATACATCATCTGATAAACTGAAAATACATAAGTACTATCCCCAAATGAGAGTGATAAACCATAGTGGCTCAAGTCCAAAGCATACTTGAGCTATCCAAGGAAGCAGCCAAAATCCAAGCTAGGCTCCAGTATTCCCTCCCTGAGAACCTGGGGGGGGGAAACGGAAGAAAAGAGGCGAAACAAAACGGGTCAGTCAAAAAGACTGAGTAAGCCCTGCTACGATCAGTCTATAAACTAATAAAGTTAACATCATGATGGAAACTGAGATGATCATAAATAACAACATACTGGCATGATAAAGTATCTACAAGATAGGTAAAGGTGTCCTCGCATAAACAAGGTTAAGTTCTGCACCACGGTGTACTAGCAAACCAACATAACAGGTATTGATCCCTTAGCCCAAACTTTGGCCCAATAACATGAAGTGACCTTAATATAAGATCCAGCCCAACGGTCTAGTCGATCGGCTCCCTATAAACCTAACACGTCAAGTGTTGGTGTCCATACGGCCCACATGGATGTAGGTAGTCTGTGCTGGGTCCACCTTTGGGTGTATCAAGCCCTCGGGTGTCAACCCCGGACACTTAAGCAATAATGCACAGCCCTAACCTACTGGTACCCGTGCCTCGAGTTTGTCCAATATCGGACTACGTGCACGTCCGTAGCCCGCCGGACCCGCACCGCTGTACCACTCAGCCGTCGCTTTGGTCGCTTACATCCGTCCAGTAATCGTGCCCCGCCCTAGCCTAGTCCTCTAGGGTTGTGAATGATACCAAACTGGGATTACTGCTGGAACAGACCACGTTGCTAGGGTTTCTAAGAGGGTTAAGTGTGATTTAACCCTTCACTAATCCTGGATTAAACTGGTTAAGTGTGGCTTAACCCCATTCTAATCCCTTGAACTCCCAAATGGATTAAACTAGTTAAGTGTAACCGACGGTTCACAACTTAACCACATTCTAATCCCTCGAATCCCCAAATTGGTTAAGTATTAGTGAACCCTGACTTAACCCTAATCACGAGGCATTAATTAATTTAATGCACCTTAACCTCTCACATTAGACCTTGTTGTGGTTACTAGTTAGGCCGGGCGGGTCCGGGTAGGTTTACACCACAACTCAGGCTAACCTCGGGTTTTGGCACCATATGACCAACTTCTCACATTGGGTCCTATTGTTTGTAGCCACTAGTTAAGCCGGTCGGTTCCGGGTAGGATTACGCTACAAACTCAACCCAACCTCGAGTTGGCCACACTTATGTTTTCTAAGTGTCATGTCCACTTTATTTCAAAACATAATCACAAGTCAAACAATTACTTGGGTAGACCTAACTTAATAGGTAAATTCCCAAGGGGTAGACCTAACTTAATAGGTAAATTCCCAATCTTATAATTTCATGTATTTTATGTTTTTACCCAAACCCCCCCCCCCAACGTCATTCTATCGCTTACATATTCGTAATAACGCATAAAGGATAGGAAGAGGGAACTTGGCACAACATACATGATAAACTTGCACAACAACCATGCATAACATGTTAGACTTGTACAACTTAGCATAGTGAACTTGCATATTACCATAAACATGCATAACATGGTTAAACTTGCATAACTTAGCATAGTGAACTTGCATATTACCATAAACATGCATAACATGGTTAAACTTGCATAACTCAGCATAGTGAACTTGCATATTACCATAAACATGCATAACTTGTCAAACATGCACAACTTGTCATTTTAAACTCGCATAAGCATGCACAACTTGTCAAACATGCACAACTTGTCATTTTGAACTTGCATAAACATGCATAACTTATTAAACATGCATAACATGGCATAATGAACTTGCATGAACATGCATAACCCATTTAACTTGCAAATCATGGCTTAGCAAACATGCATAAACATGCATAACTCAATTAACTTGTAAATCATGACTTAGCAAACATGCATAAACATGCATAACTCAATTAACTTGTAAATCATGACTTAGTAAACATGCATAAACATGCATAACTCAATTAACTTGTAAATCATGACTTAGTAAACATGCATAAACATGCATAACTCAATTAACTTGTAAATCATGACTTAGTAAACATGCATAAACATGCATAACTTGTTAATCTTGCAAATCAAAGCTTAGTAAACTCGCATAAACATGCATACTCAAATAAACTTGCAAATCATAGCTTAGCAAACTCGCATAAACATGCATCACTAATCAAACATGCATAAATCCCAATTTTCATCACAAATTAACTTTAGAGTTTCTAAAATGAAGGTAAGAGGGCTTACAATGCTTATGCGGACTCAAATGAGTATAACAAATGCAAGAAACCCCTTATGCAACTAATTAAAACCCCCAAATGCAAGCAAACTTGATCAAGACTCCTCCTTTATGATGCCAATAGAAAAACAAGCCTTTAATGCAAGCTAAGGAGGATCATACAAGCCTAAATATGCTTGTATGCATGGAGAATCACTTAGGAATTAAATTAGGAGTTGTATGAAGAGGGTGGAGGCCATGAGAGTTTGGATTTTGGCATAGTTTTGTTGCTAGAATGATTAATGAGGCTTTAGGGTAGGATTAGGGGTATATTTATAGAAGATTAGAGTGTTTTTAGCCCTAGGATTAACCCTAGGATAGTTTTGGCCCGTCAGATTTAGGAACTCTCTAGAACCAGACCACACAACCAAGCCCAAACCAAGCCCAAACCAAAGAGGTGCGCCAGGCTAATCTGCCTGGCTACCCCCTGTCGACAGGGCTGTCGACAGGGCAGTCGACATGCCAAGACCCCTGTCGACAGGCCTGTCGACATGGGGTCCATGGCGGGATTTTTCCCGCCTTGGCCCAGCTGGCCCAATTCTTTAAATTTGAATCTGATTTTAAACCTTGAATTTTCTGAAAACTTTGACGGGCCATATCTGGGCCATACGGACTCCGTTTTTCGAAAACTCGGACTCTATTTCGCGTATTTTTCCGAGACGAACGCAATGGCATAGCCCGTTTCCCTTGATTCAGATTTTTGAATTAAATTCTGCCTCGATTTATGTTATAACAGGTTATTGAAAATACGGGTTGTTACATTCCCCCCTCCTTAAAGGATTTCGTCCCCGAAATCTTCAAGTTAGGAAGAACATATCCTACCATCCAATCATCCATCTACTCAAAGCATCATCCACGAGCAATCATTGTCCTTACAAGATTCTAAATGCTGGATGAACATATGCAGAGGTGTGTGTATATGTACTTACCTAATGCAAAAATCAGGCGGTTACTGATACAGTAAACCTCCTTAATGCGTATGTATGTAAATCAGGCGGTTACTGATACAGTAAACCTCCTTAATGCATATGTATGTCAGTGAAATGAATCCATATGTATGCAAGTTCCTAACATAATGTATAATATCTACATGCGTGCTCAATCATACATCCATATGCAACATCCATGTGATAGCATACGAATTTCATCCAAGAATAAGCATAAACACTCATGCACATGCAACATGAAGAGTGTGTGAGCCGATCTAGTGCCTAATGTGTATAATGCATCCACGAGTAACCACTTGCAAACACTTGCAACCACTTGCAACCATCAAGCATAACATGTTTCAAACACATGTTTCATCCAAAGGGTTTCTACCTAAGGTTCTCATGACAAGATAAACACGATAACTAGATAAACTAGATAAACTCCTTTTTGGATTACAAGAAATCCATTCAAACTTTGACATATAGTACTAACCGATGAGCCTTAACTCCCTTATGGAGTTTACAACAGAAATAAGATCGAGAATGGGACCGAGAGGATATATACAAAAGATAACTTGCAAGCAAGCTCCACAGGAAAACAAGGATCAAGGATGCACTCTTAAAAAGAGATATGATGCGCGTATCTAGTCTTCGCTTTTCTTAGTCACGTTTCCTTGAGCTTAACTCCACTGTGCTTTGACTGTCTTTTCACTTCATGATTCCTTGGCTTCCTAACTCCTATTTCCCAAATTCGAGTTGGAAGTCATTTCATTATCGCCTCTCGTTTTCCTTTTCTACTTATTCTTCTTTCTGTATACTCGGCTTAAACATAATTATAACCTCATGATTCGTGCAAGCTCTCCAAAATTCACTAGTGAATCCTGGATCTCGTCTACTTACTATAAAGTATTCCACGCAGCAGAACTTCTCTTGAAAATACCAATCCACGTTGCCAATTGCCCTTATAAACGTGATTTCCTATAACTCATACTTAATCGAAATGAACCATCCCATTATGAGTGATAGGCCATACCTAGATTCAGTTGCCTACCCATGGCTTCCTGTAGGCTATTTCAAAACTGGCCAACTTCTTGAGGGTAAACCGTTGCTGACCATGATGCAGTCCTCTCGCTCTTCACCGGACTGAAATGAGCACTCTTCGTGAGTCTACCTATTATGACCCACATACCCGTATTCCCTTTCTTTGATCTAGGTAATCCATCCACATAATCTATCGAGATGTTTCCACACTTCCCTTGCGGAACCCCTAATAGAGGTAATGGCCCACCGGGCCTCTATGACTTGGCCTTAACTTGGTGGCACAACATGCATTCCGAGACCAACTCGGCCACCTCCTCGAGTGATGCGCCTCTTCAAGAACCTTCTTTACCAAGTCTTTCACTCGAGGAACACATAATCTCTCATCATGCCTTAGTCATCCCTTGTCATCTATAATATATCTAGCGAGGTGACTTAACATCTCGCCTCGAATCATCTGGCCCATGTTCTTGACTAACTGCGGGTCTTCTTCTTGTGAAACCCCCTTCTTGATCCAGAAGAGTAAGTCTAAGCTCAGGGATTGCTAACTTAACTAGCCAAACGGAGAAGGCTTCTTACTTCAATTGCCCTCCTCAGAATTTTCCGGTCTTAAACCGCAACCACTTTAGCGGAATCCACCGCTAAGCCTTACTTAGGAACTATGTGCCCAAGAAATCCAACTTCCTTCCTCCAAAGTGACATTTGGAGAACTTGACCTTCAACTGGTGGCTCCAAGCGTATCCATCACCTCCTTGAGATGTCTAGCATGCTCTTCCTCGTTCTTTTGAGGAGATCAAAATATCGTCTACGATGACCACGACAAACTTGTTCAAGGACTCCCTAAACACCCTACCCATCAAGTTCACGTAATATGCGGGTGCATTAGTCAAACCAAATAGCATGACTAGCCATTCTAAAAATCCATCTAGAGTCCTAAACGCAGTCTTGTCAATTCCATCCTCAGCCATCCTAAGCTGATGGAATCCGGTAGCTAGATCAAAAGAAAATAGATGCTCTTACAAGCTAATCAAACAAATCATCGATCCTTGGTAACGGTTGTCTATTCTTCTCACGATAATCAACACATAAGCGAAGCAAACTGTCCACATTAGTAACGAATACTACTGGAGCACCCTACTCGAAAAATGCTTCGTCTCAGGAAGTTCTTCTCAAGCAACTCCTTGACTTGCTTTCTTAACTCTCATCTCGTGAGGTCACGTGCCTAACCGGCCACGAAACTGGCTTGGTATTACCAACCAGATAATGCGGAAATCTATCCCACGTCTAGGGGTAACCCCTTCACTTCACCCAAGATATCAGGATATTCTCGGACCACCCTCCCAGATTGCAAACTATCGATAGACGAGTTGAGGGATTCAAGATAACATAACATGACGGGACCCATAGGGTTACTAGAAATTTCTAGGGTATTACCGAGGCGAGTCATGAGCCCCACACCCTATATACAAAAACCCAGAATGGCTCCAAAACAAGACAACCATTCCATGCCCAAAACCAACCCATATCCCCCGAAACCGAGAATATATATACATCCCATGAGAATTCTATACTCAAGATAGAAATTTTCAAATCCACTCAGACCACAGACAAACGGGCAGAACCCCCAATTGGATTTGAAACACATACGGGATCATCAACCAGACTAGTACTTAGGTGCAAAACTTTCAACTAGATCAGATGAAATAAAACTATGCGATGTACCAGAGTCAAACAAAGTACGAACAGGGAAAATCAGAAAATGTAACCAAGACTTTCAACAGAAATGTCACCTCTATCATAAGCTGGAAGAACGGTGTTGAGGGGATGAACTCGCCCTCCAAATAGTCCTGCACTCTGAGTCTGACTTTGCCCTTGTTTCCTCGGGCAATCCTTGCTCAGATGTCCAGACTCACCACAATGAAAGCATCCGCCCCGCTTTCTCTTCTTCCTACATTCCCTGGCTATATGTCCAACTTCTTGAAGTAGGGCCATATTCACCAAACTCTCGAAAGTCGCCCCCAAGGGTATATGAGACATGGCCAAACCATGTAATGGCTCGTTTAATCCTAGAGCAAAGTGTAGGGCCTTCTTCTGAGCTGTATTAACCAAGTCTAAATCGACCCGAGCCAGTTGATTAAACTTATCTATGTATTCCCTAATAGTCATGTCCCCTTGCTTTAGTGATAAGAACCTCAGTCCAAACCTTCCTCTAAAGTCATCCCAAGTCTCAATTGGCCTAGTAGCGGTGGTGACTACCCACCCACGTGCAGCTTCTTCCTTAAGCGACCATACTGTCAATAAAACCTTCCTGCGGTCACCTATATCAAAGGTGGCTAAAAGATCTTTGGTCTCTTTCAACCAATTCCTTGCCTCTACAAAAGTCTCTGTTCCACTAAAATTCTTGCCGCCCATCATCTTAAAGTCCTTACAAGTTTCCGCAAAATCCGCTTGTGGAGGCTGAGGGAGAAGAGGAACATCGGCTACGGAAGGAGGAGGAGGAACATCGGCCTTGACTGGAAAGACAACATTAGAGACACCCGGGACCGGTGCCGTGACTTCCAAGTACCGACGAAACCAATCGGGTATTGTTACCCCTTCGGGTAAGATGAGATT
The DNA here is from genome assembly GCA_030737875.1 of Allium sativum. Lineage (NCBI taxonomy): Eukaryota > Viridiplantae > Streptophyta > Magnoliopsida > Asparagales > Amaryllidaceae > Allium > Allium sativum. The sequence continues at coordinate 220,246 of JASFAX010000117.1, read as the reverse complement.
ATCAGACATGCTGGGAACGAAAAGAAAAGAGTTTCAAACGAGGGGTCAAAGGATAGTGCTAATGGCTTTTGGGGAATAGCCTTTTAAAAATAACTAGACTTTTCTTTGGAAAATACTTAATACTTGGTTTTGAAAATAGTTTTTCAAAGAGTTTTAAAAACCTTTTTATCCCTTCTCGTAAACCATATGCTCTGATACCAAATGTAACACCCCACCTCCACTAGGGTCACTCGCAAAGGAATGCACTAGCTTTGGAGGGGCATTATTGGTAAACATGCATAATGATATAGCAAGGCAGGACATGACATATATATTTATGTAAATAAACAGAGTGAGTAAATAAAACAGCGGAAGATTTATAAACCATTTCAAAACACAAGTCTGGTACATCAAAATGTCAATTTCCCAAAAATACAAGTCTAGATAAATACATCATCTGATAAACTGAAAATACATAAGTACTATCCCCAAATGAGAGTGATAAACCATAGCGGCTCAAGTCCAAAGCATACTTGAGCTATCCAAGGAAGCAGCTAAAATCCAAGCTAGGCTCCAGTATTCCCTCCCTGAGAACCTGGGGGGGGGAAACGGAAGAAAAGAGGCGAAACAAAACGGGTCAGTCAAAAAGACTGAGTAAGCCCTGCTACGATCAGTCTATAAACTAATAAAGTTAACATCATGATGGAAACTGAGATGATCATAAATAACAACATACTGGCATGATAAAGTATCTACAAGATAGGTAAAGGTGTCCTCGCATAAACAAGGTTAAGTTCTGCACCACGGTGTACTAGCAAACCAACATAACAGGTATTGATCCCTTAGCCCAAACTTTGGCCCAATAACATGAAGTGACCTTAATATAAGATCCAGCCCAACGGTCTAGTCGATCGGCTCCCTATAAACCTAACACGTCAAGTGTTGGTGTCCATACGGCCCACATGGATGTAGGTAGTCTGTGCTGGGTCCACCTTTGGGTGTATCAAGCCCTCGGGTGTCAACCCCGGACACTTAAGCAATAATGCACAGCCCTAACCTACTGGTACCCGTGCCTCGAGTTTGTCCAATATCGGACTACGTGCACGTCCGTAGCCCGCCGGACCCGCACCGCTGTACCACTCAGCCGTCGCTTTGGTCGCTTACATCCGTCCAGTAATCGTGCCCCGCCCTAGCCTAGTCCTCTAGGGTTGTGAATGATACCAAACTGGGATTACTGCTGGAATAGACCACGTTGCTAGGGTTTCTAAGAGGGTTAAGTGTGATTTAACCCTTCACTAATCCTGGATTAAACTGGTTAAGTGTGGCTTAACCCCATTCTAATCCCTTGAACTCCCAAATGGATTAAACTAGTTAAGTGTAACCGACGGTTCACAACTTAACCACATTCTAATCCCTCGAATCCCCAAATTGGTTAAGTATTAGTGGACCCTGACTTAACCCTAATCACGAGGCATTAATTAATTTAATGCACCTTAACCTCTCACATTAGACCTTGTTGTGGTTACTAGTTAGGCCGGGCGGGTCCGGGTAGGTTTACACCACAACTCAGGCTAACCTCGGGTTTTGGCACCATATGACCAACTTCTCACATTGGGTCCTATTGTTTGTAGCCACTAGTTAAGCCGGTCGGTTCCGGGTAGGATTACGCTACAAACTCAACCCAACCTCGAGTTGGCCACACTTATGTTTTCTAAGTGTCATGTCCACTTTATTTCAAAACATAATCACAAGTCAAACAATTACTTGGGTAGACCTAACTTAATAGGTAAATTCCCAAGGGGTAGACCTAACTTAATAGGTAAATTCCCAATCTTATAATTTCATGTATTTTATGTTTTTAGCCAAAACCCCCCCCCCCAACGTCATTCTATCGCTTACATATTCGTCATAACGCATAAAGGATAGGAAGAGGGAACTTGGCACAACATACATTATAAACTTGCACAACAACCATGCATAACATGTTAGACTTGTACAACTTAGCATAGTGAACTTGCATATTACCATAAACATGCATAACATGGTTAAACTTGCATAACTTAGCATAGTGAACTTGCATATTACCATAAACATGCATAACATGGTTAAACTTGCATAACTCAGCATAGTGAACTTGCATATTACCATAAACATGCATAACTTGTCAAACATGCACAACTTGTCATTTTAAACTCGCATAAGCATGCACAACTTGTCAAACATGCACAACTTGTCATTTTGAACTTGCATAAACATGCATAACTTATTAAACATGCATAACATGGCATAATGAACTTGCATGAACATGCATAACCCATTTAACTTGCAAATCATGGCTTAGCAAACATGCATAAACATGCATAACTCAATTAACTTGTAAATCATGACTTAGCAAACATGCATAAACATGCATAACTCAATTAACTTGTAAATCATGACTTAGTAAACATGCATAAACATGCATAACTCAATTAACTTGTAAATCATGACTTAGTAAACATGCATAAACATGCATAACTCAATTAACTTGTAAATCATGACTTAGTAAACATGCATAAACATGCATAACTTGTTAATCTTGCAAATCAAAGCTTAGTAAACTCGCATAAACATGCATACTCAAATAAACTTGCAAATCATAGCTTAGCAAACTCGCATAAACATGCATCACTAATCAAACATGCATAAATCCCAATTTTCATCACAAATTAACTTTAGAGTTTCTAAAATGAAGGTAAGAGGGCTTACAATGCTTATGCGGACTCAAATGAGTATAACAAATGCAAGAAACCCCTTATGCAACTAATTAAAACCCCCAAATGCAAGCAAACTTGATCAAGACTCCTCCTTTATGATGCCAATAGAAAAACAAGCCTTTAATGCAAGCTAAGGAGGATCATACAAGCCTAAATATGCTTGTATGCATGGAGAATCACTTAGGAATTAAATTAGGAGTTGTATGAAGAGGGTGGAGGCCATGAGAGTTTGGATTTTGGCATAGTTTTGTTGCTAGAATGATTAATGAGGCTTTAGGGTAGGATTAGGGGTATATTTATAGAAGATTAGAGTGTTTTTAGCCCTAGGATTAACCCTAGGATAGTTTTGGCCCGTCAGATTTAGGAACTCTCTAGAACCAGACCACACAACCAAGCCCAAACCAAGCCCAAACCAAAGAGGTGCGCCAGGCTAATCTGCCTGGCTACCCCCTGTCGACAGGGCTGTCGACAGGGCAGTCGACATGCCAAGACCCCTGTCGACAGGCCTGTCGACATGGGGTCCATGGCGGGATTTTTCCCGCCTTGGCCCAGCTGGCCCAATTCTTTAAATTTGAATCTGATTTTAAACCTTGAATTTTCTGAAAACTTTGACGGGCCATATCTGGGCCATACGGACTCCGTTTTTCGAAAACTCGGACTCTATTTCGCGTATTTTTCCGAGACGAACGCAATGGCATAGCCCGTTTCCCTTGATTCAGATTTTTGAATTAAATTCTACCTCGATTTATGTTATAACAGGTTATTGAAAATACGGGTTGTTACATTTCCTACTTCAGCTGCAGCGGTATTAAAGCGAGTAAGGAAGGCCCTAACGGATTCTCCTGGTCTTTGCTCGAGTTCATTCAATTCCATAACATCTCGCACTTTTGTGGCTTGAAGTCTGAATTGCTCTCTGAACAACTTGGCCAGGGTAGCGAAATCGTCCACTGACCTCGGTGGCAGTTTGGTGAACCAAAGCGACGCCACCCCCTCAAGGTAAGTCGGAAAGTACAAACACTTCAACTCATCAGTGGCACGAGCCCCATCCATGTGTTGGTCGTACTTGAACAGAAACACATTTGGATCAGTCGTCCTATTATAAGCTTGCACTACTGGAGGCTTGAATTTTTTCGGATATGGTGCCATTTTGATTCTTTCGGTGAGCGGGGTTTTTGTGGTAGCAAATCCCCATTCTTTTTCATCATCTTGCTTCTTCCGATTTCTCTCCATGATTTTATGGATCATTTCTGATATTCGCTCCTCCTCATTGTGTTGGTCCGCGGGGCGGACGCCGTCCTCCTTACCGGATGTCTGCCTAAGGAGACGGTCACGGTTCGGATTTCGGGGCCCTGAACCTCCCGCTTGGAGAGGTGCCCCCTTTGGCGAAACCGAGCACTTGTTGAGAAGTCTCTTTATCAGGATGATCGCGAGCGGGTAGCTTTGCTTCCTTGTGGTTAGGATTCGTCATCTCTTGGACAGAATTTCCTCGGATTGGGCTTGAAGAAGAGGAAATGGTGTTTTCTATATGTGGAGTCTGTATGGATTTAGCATGGGCAGTCTTCATGGTGACTTTTGTCGTAGTGGCTTGCATGGCGAACATCGTTTCGAGTCTCTTCATCATGGCCTCATTTGCAATATTCATTTGGTTTGTTAAAGTAGCGGCCACTTCATCTAACTCTCGTCTTGTTATGGCGGCTCCAGCCCCGAAACCTTCTCCGACCTCAAATCGGGTGATAGGAGGAGTAGTTTCACGATCGACTATATTATCACCATTCTCGGCATTTTGATCCGTGAGCCTTTTTGATGGTCTACCCGATTTACCCATAGCTTAGGCAAAGGCTTGGAGTAGATCATAGTAAAATAGGATTGAATCTTTTCTAATGCAAGGTTTCAAAACTTGTGGAAGAATGAAAGAAGACGGAGGATTGAATCGGCCCCACGGTGGGCGCCAATTGTTGATCTCAAAATTTGAGTCAACAACAAGGTTGCAAGATGCACTTCACAATATCCACAAGAATAGTAAGAATGGAGCCAAGAAAACCAAAGAAAAAGGCGAGTAAAGAGAGACACAAAGTTTTTATAGTGGTTCGATCAAACGTGATCTACATCCACTTTGCTAAGTGATTCCATTATTATATCTAGGATTACAATGCAAAAATACACTCTCAATACATTCATTATTCACCTCACTTTTCTTACTCTTTGACTTAGTAAAGTTCCTATGAGAAATAAATGAGATCCTCCAAGTATGGATGTTGATAGAATTAACCCAAACTCTCTCACAAGTCTTGATGAATTTTCATGTCTTCACAATGAATCCGTAAATGAATCTTTAATTGAAATGTTTGAGATGATCAAATTGCTTAGAAGAGGTTGAGAATAGAGTTTAACAGCCCTTAGGGATCACTCTGAAGCCCCCCCTCAAAAGTGGAGTTGAACCCCTATTTATAGAAATGAGGGATGGTTGAAATATGGGTCTTCAGGTTTTGGCTCGGGCTGTTCAATATTTACAAAAATGCCACTGCTAGTTGTCGCCAGCTAATTGCCAGCTTTCAAGTGCCAAACCGATTCAAATTACCCTGACCCGAGCCAGAAGTGCCCCGACCCGAGTCAAACCATACCGACCCGCTCCAGAAAAGAGTACTTCAATTCTCTTTGCGTTGCTATGGGACGCCCCGACCAGGCACTGTCCGACCCGATCCAAAGCCATTCAGACCGATCCAATTGTTATGAAATTAGACCAACCCGAGCCACCTCTTCAAGAACTAACCGACCCGATCGATGAGACACACCGACCAGATCCATTCCTTATGAGCAGTCCGACCCGATTCAATGTAAAGAACTGAACTGGCTGATCTGCCTCGACCCGAGTCAAACCATACCGACCCGCTCCATATCAATGCACATGTAAATTTGTGGATAACACCAAGGTCGTCTAATGGCATGTAGCTGCATATATATTGGTTACTATGTTTGGTTTACTTGGGAGTTGATGGGTATGATTCACGTATGGAGATGAGTGCAATGTAACCTTAATAAACATAATATAATAAAAGTGACAATAAAACAATATAGGTAGTATTATGCTTGAAAGTATATAACTTGCCATTCACCAAAACATTTGTTTTATCCCCCTCCTCGTAACAAACAGCGGGTTTCATAGCAGGGAGTAGACAAATGTTTTTCAACTTAGAGGCACTTGATCTAGAAACTGTCATTTCCTTGGTGAATACTTGTTTACTATTATATTTTAATCGTTTCCACTGTAAGAGGTTTACTAGAGCTCTGGTATCTTTACCTATTTGTAGAATACCAAATACCCAACTCGAGGTTCAGTGAACTAAGATTTTAGCATTTTGCGAGAAATCCAAGCCCAAACAAGGATTGATATACTCCACTTAATAATATACCACATCACTGGTATTCTACTTGTAATCTAAGACGAGTTATTTGCTAGTATATTTTAGGAGATTTCTTCATAGAAATGCAAGATTAGTGTGGTTTAATTTATAATCTACTAAACCAACAAACGTTGTCTTGATTTTTTGTTAGGAGTTTGAACACCTTGCTTGCTCTTTATGGTGTGTTCATACTTATAATATTCCATATAATTAGAATCATTTAACATTGGAATTTCTCCTTAAAATTCTTTTAGGAGGAGCATGCGATGGATCAACTCTTTTACCATTGTCTAATTTAAGATAAATCGAATTTTTGTAATAAAAGCCGAGATATCCACGTTATCATTAATAGTAGTTTTCTTTTTCTATTTCTTCAGCTATATGTTGGTGGTCATCAATTTCGATTATAGTAGGTAATTTTTGGTTCAAGAAGTTTAAATGATCCTCAACATTACTTTATGTTGATCCTTTTGTCTATGGTACATGAGAGTCAGCGTCCTTGGTTGTATCAGAATGTTGTGCATAGTTTAACTCAATGGAAATTATGTCAATATGAATTTCCTCCATTTGTTGATGTTGCGTTTCTCCATTCATGTTAATTAGTATCATTATTCGCAAAGGCTTTAGGTTCATTATCTTTCCTCCTGGGTCAATCAGTGCTAAGCGAAGTGGAGTGGATGGACTGCTATGGCCGAAAACATCACACAACGCACATTTAGCAGGGACATGCTCACTCTGCTATAACTTTGTTTTGGTTATTATTATGTAATATAATAAGAATGTTTGTAACTAAATTAGGTCGTGTCTTAATAAGAACCTACATCCCATGAACTATTTGGATGTATTAACATCATGTTGTAAATGTGCTCTTACAAAACATCCAATCACTGATATTGCTTATGTAATTCGCATTTTCATATTCAAGTTGAATAACTTTAAGATCAATATATGCATTTTTTTTAATATCTTGTTTGTTAAAGTTATTACTAGGGTGCCAAGTGTCTAGTATAAGTAGTTTGCCGGCAAGAATATATGATAGACCTCAGGATTTTCATACAATCCACCAATTCATCAAATTGCACCGTGAATCGAAAGTTTAGGGGAGTTGTGAATAGAATAACTACTAGTTAGCTTCCAAACTTTTTGAATGTACTCCTAAAGTTTATAAAATGAATTCGAAAGTTGGTTTGGTGTAATACCAAAGTGTTAGCCCAAATATGGCTGGACCATTTGAACGCGTTCTCGAAGAGGAAATATATCCTTGTCGTGGCTTCGCAAATCTTAGTTTCTTTGTATTATCTTTCCCATGGGAATTATTTTTTCCCCTTGAGCACTTTGGTATAAGTTATGGTTCAGCCTTGATGAAATGAATTTCCTTCCTACGGTGTTCCTGTGTCTCATGGATCATGTGGTTTTCCTTCAACCTCGGTCGGGCGATTACAATCTCCATGATCCGCCATTTTTGCCAATATGTGTGCATGTGTATGTGTGTCTATATATATATATATATATATATATATATATATATATATATATATATATATGCGTTCCATTGCTTTTCAAACAATACAACACTTGTCAATGCCCACTAATTTCCATCATACAACCCTATTTCCCACTCTGTCCACTAACCCATTATTTAAATACAAATGATTGGTCGTGGTTCAAATGCAAAATGGATTCTCCTAAAGAGGGAGTGCCATATAACCCCTTTCCCCCTTACATGCACATATCGAGCAGCTATCAAGAAACAAAAGTAGACACAAATTGAAAGACACAAAATTTGAACAATTAGATCAGTTATTCTTAATGAGAGTGGTGGAAATCAGAAGACAATCTGACGATAGAGATGTAGAGATTCATTGTGTCACCATTTGTGTTTATTATTTTGTGTGTGTATGATAAGATTAAGAGCACCCTCAAACAGTGCAGCACCCCTAATTTCCACCACATATTGTCCGTTCTATCTTTTTACACTTTTTTTTTCATACTAACTTATTTAATTATAAATGAGTGATTATAATCCAGATGCAAATGAGATGCTTGAAAATTGAGGTGCCATAGAGCTGCGTCTACACACACATACACAAATATATATAACCGTTTTTTACCATAAATTATACTTAACATAAAAACGATTCTGTTTCAAAAACTGACTAGTGTATTACTAAAAGCACCCAAATTTCTTCTTATTAATACCATGAACGGTATCAGAAAGTATAAAGCTGAGTGTTTTTAGTACTACACCACCATGTAAAACTAAAGGCACCCAGTTTTACACTTTCTAATACCATCCATGGTATTAGGAAGAAGAAATCTGGGTGCTTTTAGCAGCACTTTTAAATTAACTATCTTTTTCAAACAAACGCTGTTTAATTTTTGTTCATGGATACGGTTACCACTTCAATATATATTTTTGGAAGTTCTGAGCTAAACCATCCATCTGCTTGCCTCAATGCGAGTCTCCTCGCTACAGTAACACCCACCACTTAATAAAACGAGCTCGCTTTTGATACGAAACAATGTGGTATCGAATTTGATATAATCCCAGCTACCGATTGACGTGTATACTCTAATTTTATTGGATTCACGCGGGCTTAAATGCTCTTGCTTGTTTCCAGCGATTCGAAGGGCCCGGAAATCGGGAAATTCGTTTGTCTCCTAGATCTAGTCCACTCCAGAGCAAATCGTATAGACCTTCCTCTCTGTCATCCGCGCACTTCTCCTGAGGAGCAGCAAATTTCAAGCTCTCGGATCGCTCAATTTCTTTCAGGTAAATTCTTATCAAAATTCGAAACAGAATACAAGTTTGATAGTTATGTGATTGACTAATAAAGTCTGGTCTCCTCCTAATTTGATTAATTTTACTCCGGCTTCAGTCGCGTATCTTTTGGTAACTATCGTTTTATTTTTAGTGTGTTTAATAAATCGATTGTGCTCCCGAACTCCATTCTTCTTCTTCTTCCCTAATCATATTGTAATATCAAAAGAAAGAGATAATTTATGATTTTAAAATAAAATAAAATATTTATAAAAAATAGAAGTAAAAATTAAAAGAAGAATGAGTGGTGAAAGTTTTCATCTAGATATTAGGGAGTAATAGGATTTAACTGAGGCTTCGTTTGTTTTCTTTAATTTGGGTCTGAACGCTTAAAACTTTCAGCGATCAGAAGAAGAAATGCGTGTGTCTTGAAACGGTAAGAATCAGCGACACCTGGTTTTCAGCGATAATTAATCGCTTATTACCTATTCAGACCTCCACCTTATACATCTAACCAGCGTATTCCTCTTCCCATCGGCAACAGAAAGCTTTTCTACCTGCTCGTCTATCCAAGATCCGAAAATTTGCACTAAGTTTTCCAGTTTTGTGATCTAATTTCTATTTAAAATCGGTTTTCTAAATATGTCAGTAATTTGATGCTGAAAAAATTAGCTGTGCTGTGGTTAAACAGGCAACATCTATGAATTATTGCGTTTTGCTTGTACAAGTGAAAGTTCTTTTATATGCAAGTGTTTGATAAAGTATGCTGTCAAATGAAATATCATTTAGGACGAAAATATAAAGTAGCATGTACATACTGAACCATAGAAGATGTGAGCAGTAAACTTATGTTTTAACTTTTTAGTAATTTTTGGTATTTTGTTTAACTACAAGGACAAATATCCTAAGTTCTTTTATATGTATTTTTTTATACTTGTATAGAAATACATATGCTGACTACATATAATATTTCTTTACTCATAATTGAGCATATGGTTGTTACTGCACATAATATTTCTTTACTCATATACGAATACACCTTTTCTCGTGAACGAATTGTTGTAGAGTGTTTGTTTTATATACTCAAACTAATTTAGTACACATTGGCATAATATGTATTTTTGGTCATGTGGTGGCATAATATCCTGTTAATATTTAAATATGTTTTCCCTTTACTATTTAGATCTGTTACTTTTGCGATCACTGCATTCATTGATATATCATTTTCATTTTCTCGTACGATTTTATTTTTAGGTAATGATTATTGTATTTTGTTTACCTTTCATTGACAATTTATTACGTATTACATTTGATTTCATAAGAATTTATTATTATATTTACATCGTAATAAATAAGTTAAAAAGTAAAAACAAACAACATTTCAGTATTCAGCAATAAACAATAAGCATTCAACATTCAGCTAAAAAAACAAACGCAGCCTTAACTAAGAAAATCTTATATATATTTTTATTTGTTAGTCTATAAAGGTGATGTGTAAAACGTTATAAGCAATTATTTATTTGATTTTTATGGGAAAATGGGAATAAAGATTGAGCGTAAGAATATTAAATTATAAGGTGTCCATTTTGATTTTTAGAAAAACTACAACTAACAAGTGACAAATGAACATAATTTTCAATATTTTGCTGTCAGGGACTTAAAGTAGAGAGAGATGTCCTATTTGCTGCCACATTTGCATTCAGGATGGGCGGTTGATCAGGCAATTTTAGCAGAAGAGGAGCGTCTTGTTGTCATAAGATTTGGCCATGATTGGGATGAAACTTGCATGCAGGTTCACTCCTTTCTCTCTTAGTTGGACCATAATATGATAATATCCATGAAAACAACTGTTTCTCGATAGCTTTTAATCTATTTGTTGTAATATTTTACATTTCTTAGTTTCTTCTACATATGCATAATAATTACATCCCATGAATTTTTTAATTAATTGCTGTCTGATAGATCAACATTGTTCAAGATCTTCATTTTGCTATGATTTTATCAAATCGTTCACCACCTTTGTTGCTATGTTTGCTAGAAGCAACTTGTTTGGTTCCCACGTAATATTGACGGGTGAAGAGGATTTCCCACTTCAGTCCACTTTATTGTGACCCCTGCCAACAAGGCCTATCAATGAAATGAATTTTGGATGGGACCCAGCCCAAACCTGGTTCGGACCTATCCCCTATCGGTCTGTACCCAGTCAAGACCCACCCTAAACTCATCCTACTAATACAGGTATGAGTTTAGACTTATCTATCCGGGAATGGATCTAGGTCCGACCCTGTTCTTATTATTATCATGTGCATTCTTCTCACTAGCCATTTCCGACCTAATTCTTTTTGCTACTGCGTGCATTTTCATCACTATCCAGCTTGGTTTGGGCCTGGCTTGATTATTATTTGTCTATAGTATAAAAAATATGATTGTATGTATTCTTTTTTGGTCTATTTGGACTCTTTTGCGTATTTCTGTTTGTATGCTAGGTTTCACCACTGCCTAATTTGTCTGTTAAGTTTGTTTGTGTATCATATCGAAAATTACGAGCTAAAATCATGAATTTGACATAAAAATTATAATTTGCTATACATCGTTGTTTTAAAACCATATTAGAATGCAATAATAACCACAAACCATGGACCATTCTAGTCTATAATTTGGAAAAGGTGTCCACGTGCAATTCTACACGGTTGTTTGCTAGAACCTCGGGATCCATGGTTCAATAGTCAATACTTGGGTTCTCCTTCTTTTTCTTCTTTTTTTATTTTTAAAGCCAAATAATTAGTGAAGATACCTAGGTTTAAAATGCTCACTTAAGTACCATTCAATTTGCTTTTGGAAAAAGGGGATAAAAACATGGTTTTGCAAAGGATGTCTTCTTCCTAATATTAGAATGAGTGATGTGAGATTGATGTTTAGAATTAATCAATGAAGTGATCAACCCAGAGTCTATATAGTCACCCAACAAAGTACATTACCTTTGTCAAGGATATGTACGATGAGGTTGTGACTAGTGTTAGAGCATCTGACGGTAAAATCAATGACTTTCCCATTAACATTCGATTACATCAAGGGTATATGCTCTTTGTTGATGATATTGTGTTGATTGATGAAAGTATGATAGCGGATAGACAGTTGGAGTTGTGGAGGAAGATTTTAGAATCAAAGGGTTTCAAGCTCAGCAGTACTAAAATAGAGTATATGAAGTGCGAATTCAACGGTGTTTGGTCAGATAATGGAGATGTCACTCTGGCCGGTTAAGCAATACTCAAAAAGGCATACTTTCGATAATTAAGATCTATGCTGCAGTTTGATGGGGAGATTGTTGAAGTTGTCAATTTTAGAATTTGAGCAGGATGATTGAAATAACGACTAGCATCTGGTGTTTTCTATGATAGGAAAATCCCACAAAGCTTAAAGGAAAATTCTATAAGAATAACAATCAGACCTGCGATGTTATATGATGTTGCTTGCTGGTATAGTAAAAGGCAACACACCCGTAAGGTAAGTGTAACAGTGATGTGTATGTTGGGATGGAGTTTTGGGCATACTAGACGGGATCGAATTAGAAATGATGACATTCGGGACAAACTTAAAGTTGCACTAGTTGAAGATAATTTAGTTCAACACCGTTTAAGATGGTTTGGACGTATCCAATAAAGACTTCAAGATGCACCTGTGCACGTTGGAATTATAGGTCGCACAGAAAGCTCAAAGAAGGTCGAGGTCGACCAAGGATAACATAAAAGGAAGTAGTTAAAAGAGAATTGAAAATTAAGAGTAGATCTGAAGAGTTGGTGTCGAACAGATATGCATCGAAGTTAGTGATCCATGTTTCAGAATCTTGAGCTTTTGGTTAGTTTAAGGAGAGTGTTATTAGTTTTAGATGATAAGACTAGTGCATAGGGGTATAAGACGTAGTGTTGGTCTTCAGTATCTATACTACTAGTACTATTGTTATCATCATCATCATTAGCATGGTATATTATTCATTACTATTACTACTACTATTATTTGTTTAATTATTTTTAAATTTTATTTTAAATTCTAAATTTTATTTTATCTTCATTTATACTTTAAGTTTGAATCTCTTGTTGTTATTAGTACATTTATATTGACTTCATGTTTTGATTTTGGGTTCCATTTCGAGCCACGCCCAACTTATTTGGAATAAATGACGTAGTTGTTGGAGAATAAAACACTGTAGATATCATTTAGTTAGCCAACAACATGTTAATCAAAATTAGGAGTGGTAATGCCTATTGCTTCTATTGTGGTAAAAATTTGCAAAAAGTACTGCTTTGCACCACTACTACCGAACTACTTTTTTTAGTTAAACTTATTATATTTCTATGCACAAATTTATTGAAATATTTATTTTACTCTGGTTGATTGTTAAATTTGTATTTTATTATCATTTGTATGTGCAAGTTGCAACTGAATATAACTATAAATGTTTAACGTGTTTTACAAACCTCCGCTCTCTTTAGATATATGAAATAAAATCAGAAAGGTAATTTTGTATAAGTTAACGTTGAACAATTGTTTGCTCCCCCCCCCCCCCCCGGGGGGCCCAAATAAAAACATTTGGTTTAATGCGTAAATGATATCTATAATGTTCTTCTACTATTATATGTTAGATGCAGGCTTTTAAATCTTCCCGAGATCACCGAGATGGAAAATCTGAGATATTTGCCAAAATCCGAGTTTTGGCAGCTAATTTAGTTATAAGTGTTTCAAATGTCGCCCGAGATAGCCGAGATATTTTTCCGAGATATTGGCCAAAATTCGAGATTTAAAACCTTGGTTAGATGTGTCAGCTCTTGTAGATTACAAACCCTCCACTCTCTTTAGATATATGAAATAAAGTCAGAAAGGTAATTTTTGTATAAGAAGTTAATGTTGAACAATTGTTTGTCCCAAAAAAAAAAAAACACATTTGATTGGATGCGTAAATGATATCTATAATATTTCTCAACTGTTATATATTAGATGTGTCAGCTCTTGTAGATTGCATCCAACCTTCATTGAACATGTCTATGGGTACCCGAGGTATTGTTTATGGTGAATATTGATTTTGGATATCCTTTTTAATATTTCTAATTTATGCATCTGCTGTGTTGTTGTTCCATGCTTTATCTTTCGAAATCATTAATCCCATTATTTTAGTCAAATATGTTAAATTTTCCCAGGAAGATCGGATTTAAAAATATTTTCACAAATAAACCACATTTTGTAAATTTTCTGATGTAGTGTTATCTGTGGATTAGAGAAGCTGTATTTGGACACAGAATCTAGGCGCAAAATGGCATGCGAGATATCTTGACCATTAGATCTTTAGATCTCCTCCCGATGTCCACGTTTCTTCTAAAGACAAAAAGATCCAATTGTATTTACTTGTGTCAAATTTTGTGCTCCAACAGCCGCTCCATATAGGTTAATATCAATTTTTGGAAACCATATTTTTTTTAAAATTAGTTTTAGTTGAATTTAAGAAAAGTTGGTTAAATAATTAGTCACCTTCAAGAAAGTAGATTAAAAATTAACTACAATTTTTTTGACATTCAACCGCATTAAATAAATTTTGATTGATTACATGAAAACTGTTTACTCAAAACATTATACGTTACATTTGATGGTACACATGCATTTAATATCCAACTCTCTTTAAGGGAAAGATTGTTCTCGACTTGAATAATAAACTATAGTGGTTGTATATAATTTATGGATGTATCAGTCTTGAATGAAACTGAATCATATAAGACAATTAAGTTTTAGTCGCCTTCAACAAAGGTAACTAGACAACAAATTCAGCAGATGCATTTTTAACTGTGACACTGGAGCAGTTTTTAATTACAACCACAGAGGCAGTTCTAACCACATACAAAATATGCAGTTTTATATTCATATCCCACAAAGGCTTTGTTAACTATTTTCCACAAAGGCAGTGTTATCTATAATCTGCAAAGGTAGTTCTATATATATATATATATATATATATATATATATATATATATATATATATATATATATATATTTCAAATTCATTCCACAAAGGCAGCGATCACTGTATAATATTCTCCAGAGGCAGTTTTAACTGTAATCCTGAAAGGCAATTTTGACATGCATTCTACAAAGGTAGATTTAACATGCATTCTATATGTGCAATTAACTATATTCCACAAAGGCAGTTTCAATAGCATTTCACATGCAGTTTTACTTGTATTCCACTAAGGGGTTAATTGTATTGCTGGTTTACTGCTATGTTTCAGCAGTGTATTCTAACATATGTCGACTCCCCAACAACCGCCTGCACACATCGGGCTTCGAGGAAGATACTATTCTGAAAGAACATAACGTATTTTAAAGTGTTTGCTCTTTCTATATATAATGCAGACACATGTACGTATATTGTGCTCATCATTGAAATGATAATGGGTTTACTTTTCTGGTACTGATAGTAAAAACAGACAGCTTATCTGTTAGTTGTTTGTATGGTTGTTGTTTTTTTCTTTTCTTTTTTGGTTATTTTAGAGGACCTAAATTAAAATGAGGTGTAAACTGTTGTCTTTGACATTGCAGTTGAACGTGAACGTCAAACTTTAACGCTATTGGGATACAAACTTGTGACATCAGTTACATGTAATAACATCTTGAGATGTTCATGGTCGGATCAATTTATTTTGAATATGTTTAATGTTAATTAAAGATAAAGAAAGACGATGGCTATGGACTTCTTTTCAAAAGGTAGAGATGTTTCAAATGCGCTATTAATTTAAATAAAAAGCTATATAATTCAATTCTATTTTATAAAGTTTCAATAGCATTTCACATGCAGTTTTACCTGCATTCCACGAAGGGTTAGCATTATTGCAGATTTTACTGTTGTGTTTCCAACAACGTACTCTTAACATGTGCCAACTCCGAGACAATCCCCTGCGCACATCCGGCTCCGAGGAAGATCCTATTTGTAAGAACATAATGTATTTTAAAGTGTTTAATCTTTCTATATATATAATACAGACACATGTACTTATATTGTGTTTATCATTTAAATGATCATAGGTTTTCTTTTCTGATAGTAAAAACAGACAGCTTATCGGTTAGTTGTTTGTACGTTTTTTTTGTATTTTAATGAATCTAAATTAAAATGAGGTGTAAACTGTTATCTTTGACATTGCAGTTGAAAATGAATGTCAAGACGCTATTGGGACTCAATCTCGTGGCATCATTTACATGTAATAACATTTGAGAAGTTTGTAGTCAGGATCAATTTTTTTGAATATGTTTAAGTATTAATTAAATATAAAGAAAGACGATGGCTATGGACTTACTTTTACAGTGAAAGGTAGAGTTGTTTTAAATGTGTTATTAATTTAAATAAACAGCTATAATTTTCAATTGAAACTAGGAACTTTATATAATAGACGAGTGCATAGTAGTAAGTGTAGCTAAGTGTCGAGGGACAAAATTGCTGAGAGGATGGTGCAAGTTTGAATCATAGTGGGCAGCATAAAACACATCCTTGGTTTATTTGGACGTATGTTCAGGGTAGACTTATATTCCTCGAGGTTAATCTAGATCGTGTGGTAAGATGTCTAAATTCTTTTTGTAGAGTTTTTGGATTTGGATCCTAAGACATAAAATATGGATGCTTCGTAGAATAAAAAAAACCATTTATTTTAAACAGAAACAAATGCTACTTCTGTATTCTATCTTTTGTTTGAATTAAAATTAAGATTATATATATATATATATATATATATATATATATATATATATATATATATGGAGCTTGAGAACGTGGTATGGTTAGTGTGAATTTCATTCATCAATCTTCAGTTTTGACACTTAATCTGGTAATCCTATCTATGGTCATAGTGCTTTATGTTCTTAATGTTATAAACCAAAATATAAAAGAATGTAATCAAACAGTTCCACAATGATGCATGGTAAATGCTTCAGTTTCGTACACATTTTTTTAGCTGCTACGACTTGTCTCGGTGATGGTCAAATTATGTTGCATGGATTTAGACTCTCAGCTATTTGAATAGTTGATTAGGAAGGAGAATAACATTAGAGTTGATTGTTATAACTCGAATTTGTGGTCAATGTGAGTAGAAATGTGTGAGAACCTGAGTGAGCTCGCGCGTTCCTTTGGATTTATATCACAAGTTTCGCTTCAGTGTTGATCACAAATTCAAATGTCAACAATCAACTATAATTTTATTCTTCTTCCTCATCAATCAATTATTTAAATAACTTAGTTTAAATATATGAAATATAATTTGATAGTACCAACTACCAAGATTAATAGTGGTAATGTAAACATATGTGTATTAAACTATATAATACTACCGTGTAACGTTGTGTGGGCTAATTAATAATTTGCTTTTGTTGTTAGTGGTAAATTTGGCAGTCTTGGGATGACCTCAAACTAATTTGAAGTATGGTTAATGTCAGGGTACGATTGTCGGTTGAAACCGTGTCTCAATCTAAGCTATTGATTGAAAGATATGACCATTTTATAAATCGCTTTTTCGCCTAACGGACACTGGAAAACTATTAGCTGTTA
Source organism: Allium sativum (assembly GCA_030737875.1). Taxonomy (NCBI): domain Eukaryota; kingdom Viridiplantae; phylum Streptophyta; class Magnoliopsida; order Asparagales; family Amaryllidaceae; genus Allium; species Allium sativum. The sequence goes on along the minus strand of JASFAX010000117.1, from coordinate 202,774 downwards.
CTTAGGTACCAATAAAAACACATAGATCAGAAACCTCAATTGTCTATAATCAGATCCTAATGGATCTGGCCTTCTTGTACTATGTAGCCCAGATTGGACTCCTCATCTCCATACAGCAGCCTCAATAGCACACCTGTAGATATCTTATTAACATCACTAGCTGTATTTTTTTTTTTTTTGGGGGGGGGGGGGGTTTGGGGGGGGGGGGGGTTGACTCTACCAGATTAGATAAAGAAACATCCCATTTAATTTTGGGCACAAATGAACCATTCTAAAAGCACCACTATAGATCTGGTCTGACCGGTTATCTTCTATCGTACCACTATAGTTCGATTGCTTTACTAATAGATAGGAGGCCATAGCTTTGCCAACCTAGTGAATTTACTGTTTTCAAATATTTCAGCTGATTCAGAGTCCTAGGCTCCTAGCAGCACTGTAGCAATTGCAAATTGGAGAAACAGAATAATATATATATATATATATATATATATATATATATATATATATATATATATAAATAAAATGAATGTTGGTTTGAGATTTCCGAACCACCATAAAAGTACTGTGTTGTTTATCATGTGCTTTATTTCTAGTTTTATAGTATATTTGCATGTAACCTGTTATCTGAATTAGAGTAAGAACTTAAATGTTTTGCTAAACATAGATCTTACCTCCTAAAATCAATGCTAGTATCACACTAAGGATCGAAGGCTTTACCAATCGTTAATACGAGTTTGATTGTTTTTAACGCAACATTTTTTATGCTTCTATTGAGAAGGTATTTTATATCATGAAGCCATAAACTAGAAAGCAATGATAGAAGATGATGTTTGAAGAAGAGCTTCCACACACGGAAGCAGTTGGATCGGAACATACAGTAAGAATCAACCTATATGTATGTATGTATGTAGTCATAGATGAAATTCGGGCCATGGTAGTGAACACAGAAGCGTCTATTTTAGCTTAACAATTGGTGATGATGGAAGCATTTGTTGGGTACATGGAGCAGATAGTGCCTGCGCCAGGTTCAAAGAGATCAAAATGAGAATTTGGACGGCAACCCACAAGAAGTTGATATCAAGGAACGAGTAAGGTAGGAAGGAACCTTGGGGATAGAGCAAAACCGTCCTAGCATCAAACTGGTTCGGCTCAGTACTAAGCACAAACCAAATCAGTATGGAACCGAATGGTACCGTCCACACCAACCAAATGACTTGCCTTCTTCCAGATATCAACCTCCATGCTAGAGCTTCACTTTTTGGTTGCTGAAATAGGAACGTTTGGTCGCTAAATAGGACCACATGAGTTCGGATTGATTGGTTCGTTCACGGTTTATATGTTTCACCGGGGGCACGTGTGAATCTGTGATCCACCAAGCACATCAAAGGAGCACATATGAGAGAAGTTGCAATACATTACGAACTCGTTAAATCATGTACATATGGCATGCATATTAGAAGGCACAAAGTGATGATCTTTTGTCTTTGCTTATTTCTGTTAAAACAAAGTTGTGAGAATATACGTTGGTGTGTCTGCACATATACGGTCTAGATATAAATCTCATACGCATGCTCTAAACTGAAACTCAGAAAGCATTTTAATCCAAACATATTGATTTAATTTGATTTATGTACTTTCTTATGAACTTGGTTTAAACCAAATTTGATTTACTGGATCGTTAGAATAATGTCTTGTAATTGATTTATGAACCAATCGGACCGTGTTTTATATAACATGAACATATTCAATTATAATGCTTAGTAATATAAAAGTTTGGAACTATTGTATGAACTGTTGGGCTTAATTTTTCCCTTTGAAGGTAACTCCAGTGATAGTGCCACGAACTCCAGTCCGTGCGCTCTTGTTGGAATTGATCCCTCACGGGGGAGTACAAACCATGCCTGGTGTCACGATGTTGGATCCTCCACAAACATCTGAAGAGATGTCCATGCACTGTGAAACAGTAACCGTCGGTCTGTTCGGTTTAATGAGTGACTGAATGAGTTCATCGGATGACTCAATATGCCAGTCACTTTTGCTAGTGAGTGAATGACTAGCCTTGCTGGATTCTTTTTGACCTGGAGGCTGCGTCCCCCTTTCACCCAAATGCTTGAAAGGATCTATTTGTTGCTCTTCTATTCTACTAGAGAATGAAGTATAAATGTATTCAACTGTGCTTAAGATAGCAGGGTATAAACTTGAAAACTCTATCAGAGATAGTGTGGTATAAACTTGAAAACTCTATCTGAGATGGAGTGTAAACTTAACAAGTCTATTAGAGATAATGAAATATAAGCTAACTTTGTCAGAGATAACAAAAACCAAGTTTTTGACCCCAAAGATATGGTTCGACTCCATCGAAGACAATAAAGTATCAGGTTGTTCAGTCTCACAGACAAGACTCAACTTCTCTGGAGATAGTGGAGTATATTTTAATTGGCCTTAGATGCATGATCAGACTCCATTAAAAACAGTGGAGAGATCTTTTTCATTTACACATTAAATGAACGGTCTCAAATGAGGACCAGAAAATTCTGCCTTGATTGCAGCATTTTTTCTCTGATTGGATGTCAAATAAAGCATGCTTCATATCCGCAAAAACATGTACTTGGAATGGTAAATCTTAGAGATAAATTTGGCATGGACTCAGAACAGAACCAAGCTAGTTGGAACATGCTTAAGATCGTGACATGTAGTTCTGCATCCCAAGCCGAGGTATGAATTCAAAGATATCGTCATTTTAAAAATTGATGTAACACTGATCCTAGGCCTAGCCTATTTGCAGTCCACTTTCAGGAGCTACTAGCTACATACATTGCCCAGCTTGAACATTCGAAAACTCTATGGTATTCTACTTGAAAATACGAATCTATTTCTACAAGTTTTGCTCAACTCCAGATTCAAATGAAGTTGTTATGCCATTAAGAAAACAAGTCCAACCCATTATGTAAGGACGTAATATACCAATTAAATATGTTGGCATCCAACGCGTAGGCGACGTAATATACCAATTAAATATGTTGGCATCTAACGCGTAGGTCGCCAACGCATCTTCCCCAGCATTCCCTCTGATCGTGCTGGAAGGGGGTTAAAACCGCTAGGGCGTCCGACGCGTCCCTAACAGTAATGTGTATTTTTCCGACTGTGAATGCAACCTTAATTTTTAGTGCTCAGCACTAGGAGACGATTTGGTCGAAGCAGATCTATAGTGGTGCTTTATGAAGGTTCATTTTACTTTAATTAAATAAAATAATAAATACATCATCTAATGCGTTTACTCCGTCCATACACCAACTATACTTGTACAGATGGGGTTGTGGGTCTTTAGTCCCGTCGTAGGATGGAACGGTAAGCAAAGTGAATTTGTCGGGGCCTTCAAAATATTATCGATGAAGGGAGTGCGAAGTATATTAATTGGGCTGATCCCCTTGCTGAGATGGTAAAAAAGCTTATGAAAGAAAGCCGAGATCAAATTGATAAAGATTGGGGATCAGCCCAATTAATATACTTTGCACTCCCTTCACCGATAATATTTTGAAGGCCCCGACAAATTCGCTTTGCTTACCGTTCCATCCTACGACGGGACTAGAGACCCACAACCCCATCTGTACAAGTATAGTTGGTGTATGGACGGAGTAAACGCATTAGATGATGTATTTATTATTTTATTTAATTAAAGTAAAAGGAACCTTCATAAAGCACCACTATAGATCTGCTTCGACCAAATCGTCTCCTAGTGATGAGCACTAAAAATTAAGGTTGCATTCATAGTTGGAAAAATACACATTACTGTTAGGGACACGTCGGACGCCCTAGCGGTTTTAACCCCCTTCCAGCACGATCAGAGGGAATGCTGGGGAAGATGCGTTGGCGACCTACGCGTTGGATGCCAACATATTTATCACCCCGTATGCCGTACCGTTCTTTTATTCCTTCTCATTCATCTATCTTTGCTTTCTTCTTCTATACTCCCCTTATCGTCTCCTCTACTAGCATTCAAATGATCATTGATTTAGAAACAGATTCGAATATGAAGGTGTATGATTTAGTTGTGTATCAACGTACCTATGTAGAAGAATGAATGACATCGGTCAAATTCCCATGTTAATCTATTCTGGTTTAATGTGGGTTGATGATATATTAAACATACATAAAAAACGTTAACGTAATTTTCAAATGAAAAGACCGTTTTCTCTCATTGTGCGATATGCTAGAAAAGTATGGTATGACTTCAGTGGGATAAATTTATATCAGCCAAAGCGTTTCTCAAATTCGTATACATCGTAGCGCAACACTTAAAATTGACAAATGAGGGAAATGATTCAAAAGTCAGGTGGTACAATTTCAGTTTAATTCCATGTGTTTTAGAAGATGTATATTTACTTGCTAAAGATATTAAGTCGGATGATCTTTAGTTTAATATTGTTTCAGATCATATTAGCACTCCAAACCGATGCTACTCATATTTCAAAAATTGCTTTGTTGCTATATACAGTGACACACTTTTTTGCAAATCGAGTTATTTCATATATTAAACGGAAATGTTTTGCTATATAGGATATATTAGCAGCATGCTCATTTGATTTACAGTTCACCTATGTTATGGCTGGTTGGGAATGTACTGCGCATGATAGTAGAATTTTTAATGCAATTATAAATAATAGAAACTCTAACTTCCTTCACTCTCCAAATGACCAATATTTTGTGGTTGATTCTGAGTATCTACTTCAACTGGTTATTTATCGCCTTATCAAAATACTAGATACCATATTTCTCATTTCCGTGAAATGCAAATCAACCAAAATTGACTAATGGATATTTTAATCTTTATCATTTGAGTTTACGCATGACAGTTGGGAGAATACTTGAAATGTGGAAGAAAAAGTTCGTTATTTTAAAAAATATGCCAACATACTCATTTAAAACTCACGTAAAAATTGTATTTACCATGGCCATACACAATTTTATTCAAATACAATAATGATGATTCAGGTTTTATGGTTTATGATCATGATTCGTGTCTAATTCCAGACGAATGTCAATATGAATATCATAATATGAGAGCTGCTGTAGATAAAGCGATTGAACAACATCACACAGGCCATTAAAGGTTAACAATTCGGAATACTAGTGATGAAATTATTGCAGCAGGGCTGCGTTGAAACATTGTAGTTGTATTATTTATCCATACTTAAAATATTGTATAACTAGTTCAAATATATTTCAGTTTTTGTATTGTTATTTCTGTTTACTTCAAACACCTTTTGAACAACAAAACAATTAATTAACTAAAAATCAATTAAATTAAAATCACATTTTAAATACTCAGGTCAAAAGCTCTGTTCAGAATCTCTACATGCAGCATGCAAGCCTATTTCTCGTTCATTCAACTTTCCCGTTCAAATTTTCTATTATCATTCATCGAGAATGTACCCTAAATTGATCTCTACTGGGTTGTAGGGAGGTGAGAGTTTTAACGAGCTAGTGATTGACTATTTACAATTGTTGTAACCGATATAGAGAGGTGTAACAAGCTCATTGTAGCAGTTATAAGTAGAGAAGCATAATAAAAATGTGAAGCGGCTGTAGATCAGAGACTAGCGACCCATTATGGAAATTATGGATGTTGTTTTTCCTACACTTTTGCTTTTTGTGATCAAATGAGATACCTATTTTCCTAAACAGATATTCCACCTTTAAAAATGGACTCTAGGATCACATTTGGGATCTTTGTATTATACCACAATCCTAAACAGACATTCCACCTTTAAAAATGGGCTCTAGGATAACATTTGGGATCTTTGGATTATACCATATCTCTATTTTGAGGGGGTGTGTTCAATTTTGATGCAAACAATAATTGTGCACCTTACCCATTGTTATAGCTTAATTTCGGCTTATCCAACATAATCATGCCATGTTGATCATTATCAGTTATGGAGCATGGACTGTTTTTGTTCATACATTTTATAATTTATACGCTATTGGTTGGCTATAGTTGATGTAGTTGCAATAGCTTAGAAGTGTTTGCTACCCTTTTTCGGGGGTGAAGTAATCTTTCTTTAAGCTTGTTTAACCGCAGCTTATTTTGGTACACTTTAAAAGAGGTTTGTGTAGCTCCACCTTTTAAATAGTTTCAGATAGGGATCTGCAAGTGTTTGGATGCACTTTGACTTAAGGCAAAATAATTATAATACTAGTTATGAAATGTTGCTTAGGTACACATATCTTCTTTAACTATAGTTATAATATATTTGGTGTCATACCTTTTACTTTTTGGTGTCAATGTGAATCATAAAAAATGCTTCTCTACGTAATCTTAATAGCCTACATATGAGAACTAACAATTGAATCTTCCTTTGTAAATTCATAACGTCTTTCATGAGATATTATCAAATCTTAGTAATTATTTGAAAATAGCTAATTTTTTTGTAGTTGGAAATCTCATTAAGGGCAGCCTTATGAAATCTTTTGAGTTTCGAATATGTGAAATGATTTCACGAGTTCGAATTAGATGAATAATGGCTCTGCAAGGTCCTAGCTGAGTCTGGGAATGCATACCAATACTTTCTTTTTAATAAATGGAGTCAGTCACACATGAGCATGGGAAGTCAAGGAAATCAACTTTGAAAATTATAGTTCAGGAATAGGTCCACTGATCGGTTCCATTGAGCTTTTAAAGATATTAATACGATTTGGATGTATTTTGTCTACACTTGTCCCATTTTAATATCTTGTGTACTTTGGTACTTATACTCTACCGTTTGGATGGACATTTTCTTTTGTGTGCTTTTCGCCTCTTTACTGTCATTAGTACGCTCGCACGCATCACTGTCATTTCATTATAGTATGATGAGTTGCTATTTGCCGCCTATGATGTTGCATGTTCCATACTGCATTTCATTATAGTATCAAAATATTAAGTTATATGCTTATAATGGAACTGCAATGTGAAACAGTTGTGTCTGTGTTATTGAAATTTGATATAAAAGTAATAAAATACTGCAGATGGATGAAGTGCTGGCTTCGGTTGCAGAAACAATAAAGAACTTTGCAGTGATATACCTGGTAGATATCACAGAGGTACCAGATTTTAACACAATGTATGAGCTGTACGATCCGTCAACCATCATGTTCTTTTTTCGTAACAAGCACATCATGATCGATTTGGGCACTGGTAACAACAATAAGATCAACTGGGCCATGAAGGACAAGCAGGAGTTCATCGATATTGTCGAGACCGTCTTTAGAGGTGCGAGGAAGGGCCGTGGTCTTGTTATTGCTCCCAAGGATTACTCCACGAAGTACCGTTACTAATCGGATAATATATCCTGTGCTACCGTATTATTTTCTTATAATATTTTATCAAGTATTTGTGTTGTCTGAGAGTAAATTCTTACACTGAATTCTGTCTACATTGCTCTTTAAATGTGCCTTTTAAATATCAAACATTTATAAATTGCTGAGCCCATGTCCCACTGGTGGTATTCAAAAACTGTTTCTAGATTAATATTTTTCCCCTCAGAACTATCATTTTTAGTATCTACGGGGTTGGTGGGATAATGATTTATTCTTGTTCTATTTTTCTCGATTTTCATTATCAGATGTTGCATGCACAAGAGATCCACATCGAACAAAAGCAATCATTTTATAGACTTAAATTAATTATGCAGTTTATGTTCGAAATAATAAGATAAAAGTAATTAAGTAATGTTCTTTGGTTTGATCATTAATGACAATAAGAAAATTTCAATAATATATCATATCCATGTGTAAAATGTGGTAAAATTGCTTTTTCATTAAACTAAAATACATAAATCATATGACATATACAGGGTATAACATAAACAATAAGAAACGTTTGAAAAATACACTATTTAATTTTAAAATACACAAATGTTCGTTCTTAAAAACATATTTAAAAATACTATTACTTTTGGGTTCAACTAATATGTAACTGTAGTAAATACAGAAAATATATTTGTTTTTGTCACAAAAATTATTGCACTTTTGCGTAGAAAATTTTCATTTTTTTTCCATAGAAACGTGTGATTAAGTATAAATTTACTCTATGGTATTAAAAAAATAAAAAATAAAATCAATACATTTGGCATACATTGCAAAATTATGTTTTTTGTACAACAAAAACCTTAATTTTAATATTTCTACAGTCTTTTATCGAGCTATCTCGGTTCCCTTTTAATATTGTATATTTGATTTTATATATTAGAGTTAATCATGAATCTTAGAACTGTAATTAAATTTAGTAAACTATGAGTTGTTGATATGTCAAATAAATGATAAAACTATGAAATTTTCTATATTTGCATGATAAAAAAAAAGGTATAGAATTTATTTGAGTGTATAAATACATCGGTCATATAACATAATTATATACGTAAATAATAACTACAAATTCAATTTATGATTCATTTATATCGATATAATAATACATTATTAAACTCTTATTTTAATTGAAGTGCCTACATTCCGAAATTTCTACAGTTGCTTGCAAAATTGACTTCAATATCACATAATTTTGTACATTTACATTAATATATTTTAAATAAATCATTTACATTAATATATTTTAAATTAATCATGTAATCTTGGTTTTAATTTATTTAAGTAAGTTTAATTAATAAATATTCATTACTCCGTCTAAAAAATTCATGAATGTGGCGGTTTCAGTATGTATATCATATTTATATTAAAAAAAGTAGTCAAATAGTTTTTTTATTTAAAATAAAAATGTATGATTTAAATATCATGAATAACATGCATGAATAACATTAGCAAACTAATTTATCGTTCGTTTATCTCAATAAATTTATCAGCATTGTAGAATTTTGGTTTTAACTTCATATATCCATATTTTGACATTTCTATAGCTCTGTACTGACTCCGTCAATTGTTTCTTAATCTTTCATGTTTGGATCCATGTATTTAAATTGCTTACGAAATCCCAAATCTAAAGCATTTTAATAATATATGTATTAGTCATACATTTATACGTATGCATACTAATAAAAACCACAACAAAAACTTACGTATAATTATATAGTTATATAGATCTTACACATAAATTTATGTACATAAATAATAACAACAAGGTTAATTTGTAAATTGACTGTAATCATTTAACTTCATAAATAATAGATTTATCATACACTACATTATAAAGTTTTATTCTTAACTTCAAATAACTCTGCATTAAGATCTCTATAATATTTTTACAAAATTCTTCTCAAATTATTCATATTATTTACTCTTAAGTCAATATATTACATAATTCCTAATTTATGATATTTGAAAGAAAAAGGTTAAATAATATTTGTTAATTCATCCAAAATAATTAAAATATTATGGTTTCAACATGAATACCTTCTCATCTCACAAGAACAATAAAATTATTGTTTTACTTTAAAGAAATTAAGTTACATGACATATAACATATATAAACAACAACAATATAGTATATTTATTTTGTTGGATCCATTGTATATTGCACAATAAAATTCCAATTTTAACATTAAAATTTTAAATACTAAATTTTATAATATTATCGTGTGCAAAACACGTATTACATGCTAGTCATGTAGGATTGCATGATTCTTGCATCTTCATTTAGTTACGAACGTATTACATGCTAGTCATGTAGGATTGCACGATTCTAGCATCTTCATTTAGTTACGATCAAGACAAACTTCTTTTACAGAAATACCAAATGACAAATAATTCAATTTCTTAGACAAAATTTTAAAAGCAACATATCTTATTATTATGAAACGATTTGAAACTCCATAGACTTGTGCATACGCGATCCCCCTTTCAATATAGTGTCCTTAAGATCGAAAATGCTCCATATACTGAATGTTCCATAAGGATCAAAGATGAAAATTTCACCTTCACATAATATTTTTATCAAGAAAAGAGTAATCACTTTACTTTCTACTTCATAGTTGATATGAACTTGGGCATAACAAGCAGAATGAACTTGCATCAACTTCACAAACATCCTTAATGGATATCGGGATTAGATCATGTAACAACCCGGAAATCCGAGCCAATTTAAAATTTTTATTTTGGCAATTTTAATGAATTTTGAATATTTAAAATGGATTATTTTAAATAATAACGACGAAAAATTTATTTTTGACAAAGTTAAAACGAATAATTTTATTTTAATTATATAACGAGCCTGAAATGGCGCGGTAGTTCGAAATTTCGATTCCAAATTTCAAATGAATGTACATGATTCAAAATAAACTGGATTTCAGCGAAACCAAAAATATTAGAACCTACTTGAAAATATCTTTCCAGGGAATCCGAAAAATTGAAATTTCATAGCGGGAATAAGAAGTTATGCCCAGTTGAAAATTCAGAATAGTCGCTATGGAATTTTGGCCCTTAAAAATAGAAATTTTTCAAACGACCTCGGTTTTCGACGAAACCACTTTTGTTGGATCCGGGATGTCTAGTTATTGCTAGATTCCAAAATTCGTAATTTTTTGAATCAATATGTGAGCGTGGCGAAGAGAAATGTGTTTTGACAGTTTTAGTCAATTTGGATCGACCAGAAAATGACCATTTTTCAAAAAGTCTTCAAATTTGACGAAATTAGTTTTGTTAGGACCGTATCGTCAATACGAAGCTATAAAATATTTTTCGGGAATTTTTAGAGTCTGTATGTGGCCCCGATAAATTGAAATGTGCATTCAAATTCAATATATAGATTTATATTTTGATTTTGACGGAAACTGGTCGAAACAGCCGAACTGGCTTACGATACATATCTCATTGTGTTCGGAATGGGGATAATTAGCTAAGAATGACAGGCGGTGGGTCTCGTTTGGAGTTCGAATTTAAAAGTTACCTTTTTGAAATTAAATTAAATTAATTAAATAACCCCCTCCCTCTCCTTCTATCTTCTAAGTCAACCCCCCCGTTCACTTTTCTTTCAAATCGAATAAATGAAAAAGGAAAAAAAAGGGGGGGGGGGGAAGCAACGTGATCGAAGGAAGCCACCACGCCTCCCATGTCGACGCCGCCCTCGCCAGCCCCCCCGGCCACTGAGTTTATCTCCTCCTTAGCGCGTCGCCCTAGCTCCTCCCTCCTCCGCTGTTTCCTCTTCCTCCTCCCTTCAATTTAACCGTGGACCCTAAAACCCTCACCCGCCGCCGCAGTCCTCCCCTTGCCATCGCAGAACCCCCCCATCGTCGTTAGCATCCCCACGAGCTCCACCTGAGGTCCATCACCGCGCCGCCTCCAGTTCTGACAGTGAGCATCCTTTTGTTTTCTTTCCTGTTTTTATTTGTTTTTGTACTTAGTTTATTTAATTTAGCTAGCAAGCAAATTTTAGTTTTAAAAATAAATAACCATGATTTTATTTTCAATTTTTATATATAAATAATTAGGTAAAGTATAGATTTTTATAAAGAAGAAAGATTAGATTTTTTGATGCGATAAAGATTTGGTTTTTATACGAAAAAAGGATTGGATTTTTAATTCTAGAAAGTTATGATATTTGAAAATATAAAAACGAGATTTTTATAAATTAAAAAGATAAGATTTTTAAAAAGTAAAAGATGAGATTTTTATAAAGAAGAAAGATTGAATTTTTAACTGATTTTTAATAATGAAACGCTAAGATTTTTAATGGAACGCTAAGATTTTTATTATATATAAAGTTAAGGTTTTTCTTATATAAAGTGTAGATCTTTGATTAAGATAAAGATTATATTTTTGAAAAGAAGAGGGTTTGAATTTTTTTTACATTGAAAAGATAATATTTTTAGAAAGATCAAAATAGGATCTTTGTATATATGATGTTTTGAATATATATATATATATATATATATATAATTTTTATATATGTAAGCATCGTTATAGAAAAATATGATTTTTCATCGTATAAAAGAAATATTTTTAGATTAGAGAAAAATGGGATTTTTATCGTATGTATGAAATAACTTTTTCTATAAAAATATGGTTTTCAGATTATACATGCGATGAATAAAATAAAAGCGACTGGGTTGATTCTCTGAAGCTCGAATTCGCGCTGCGCTAGCATTAAATAAAGAACGGTGGAGTGGATCCCCAAGGTGAGAACTCCTCACTTTTATTTTATTCTCTAGTTTGAAATATATACTAGGATGCAGACGGTGCTTAGCAGCACCCGACACCCGTCGTCCACAGACCATGGATGACTTGTATGTTTGATTGATCTGTTGTGAAAGTTGATTGTGTGATGTGGAATGAAAATAAATATTTTATAGTTAAAAATATAATTTTTAACGTGTATATAAAATGAAATAAATATTTATAAACAAATCGGACGATTTGTTTATGTACACACATTTGACTGATATTGATTGGGACGATAAATTTTACACATCGCCCAACTGCAAAAATAAATCTGTGTTCGTTGTTTGAAAACCCCACACGGGTGTTGGAATGAAATTGGACATACACTAATCCCAATAATTAGCTGTATGTCGATCGATTGATTGACAGGCTGTTATAAGCGTTAAACATTTATATTTAATGCTTATACAGTGTAGAATGCACTTTGGATGATGGATTGATGTTTTCATTGTTGTTATACACATTTGTTGTGTGAAATCCATATAATCAAATTATATGGTAATTGACTGTGTCTGATTCCAGTTCAGAAAGAATGAATATTTTAAAATAACGATTATTTTAAAATAACGAATATTTTCAAATAATATTCAGAAAAGAATCAAAATATGATTTTGATGACCGATTTTGGATGGACACGAATATATTTAAATATATATAGCCGTTTTGATTAGATATGCGCCATTTTGACGCGAACGATATTTATATCGATTTTATTCATTTTTATAATGAATATTGAAAAGGAATTGATTTCAAAATCTATTGTTTTGAAAATATTATCATTTATATATCGATGATATGGAATATTCAGTTTTGATTTGAAATTGAATATGAGGTTGAAATAGAATTGAAATTCAAATTAAATTGAAATAGAATTTAATTTCGAATTAAATTGAAATTGAATTTGAAATTCGAATTGAAATTGAAATAGAATTGAATTGAAATTCGAATTAAATTGAAATTGAATTTGAAATTCGAATTGAAATTGAAATAGAATTGAAATTCGAATTAAATTTAAATAGAATTGAAATCGATTTGAAATGAATTTAAAACAAATTTATATTGGAAAATTCAATTTTGATTTGAATTTGAGATGGAAGTTGAAATCGTTTTGAAAATGAATTTAAAACGATTTATAAAATACGTTTTAAAAGGAAATCGACGAAATATATATATTATATATATTATATATATATAATGGCCTGGATAGAACGCGCCGCGCAGCGGCAGTTCACAAATTTCGACCATTGATTTCGAACGGACATTACGGGAGATCCGACCGTCGGATTCTCCTAAATTCGGAACCGTTGGGTTCGTATCGAAAAGAGTTTTCTAACGAATATTAGAGATTTAAAACATAACAGTTGGATTTGGAATTACGTCCAAATCAAATTTGGAAAAGGCCGCTGTAAGTGCAGTTCGATGACCATTTATGGAAATCGACTGTACGGGCCTTGATAAAATTATTAAAAATATCAATAATTAGTGTAAAATCATAAGAAATGATTTGGAAAGAACTGGGATGAAAAATTCCATATTTGAAAAGATAAAAATAGATTTTTATCGAAATGAACTAGTTTTGAACTAGAATTATAATCCATTTATTTTTAAAATAAATAAATTGGATTTGAAATGGTTTTAAAAATAACCTGAATTTCCAATATATAAATTGGAATGGATTTGAATCGAAATTGTCTTTGGAATATTTCGATGTTGGATTTCGTGATTATACAGATATTGTTATGGAAATTTGAAAGATATATTTATATCGTTATTTCCAATACGATATTTGTTGGTCGTAGAATTTGATATTGAATATAAGCCGATATATTTTCTATTTAGAGCTTTGTATTTAATATCAAATGGGATTTGGGTTTGTCATGGATGGTGTCTTCATTTACACTGTTCTTAAACCCAGTTGAGAAAAAGATTACGTCTTTTTATTTAGATTTAATGAAGTATACCAATTAAATGATATTTAATTGGAATTGATTTTTGGGTTTATCGTGAACGGTGTTTTAAATAGAACTTGTTCTTTAACCCGATAATTAATGGAATGTGAATTGGGTTTGTTGTGAACTGTGTTTTAACGACATTCGTTCTTTAACCCGATTTACAGTGAAAGTTGATTTGGAATTTATAAATCTTTTGTTAAGATTTAAAGGAGATTTTCCAAAGTAAAGTTTTCTGATTTAATAAAATAAATTGGAATGGAATTCGATTTGGTAATAATCGAAGTGAATTTCTGTGGAGGAAGACTGCTAATATATATGGAATTTAAAAGGCTTTGCCGCTATTCCATTTATATTATTAGTCGGATATGGAAGTTTATATCGATTATATATATTGATCTGTTTTCCGTGAAGATTCCATTGTTAATGGAACGAGGTTATGGTTTATCGTGAACTGTGTTTTAAATGACATTGGTTCTTTAACCCAGTTAAAGACATGATTTATTTCTTGGATTTGAATAATCATTAAGTAAAGATTTTTGGAAATTAAAACTGAATTAGAGTTTTAATGAATCTTTAAATAGATTGAAAGGTGAATTTGATAATTAAAATTATCAAATTCAAGAAATGATCGAGAATGGAGTATCATCATTTTTGCTCCAGGCGATAGTCAAATCTTTAATTATATTTGAACGTGAAATGGTAACTGAATTTACCGATAACACCGTAGTGTTAGATATGAAGTATTACCAGTTTTACTTCATGGGATGAATAGGTTGGGGTTGGGAAATTAAAACAAATGATTACTTCGGTAAGGTTCGTTAATCCCGACTAGTTTGGATAAACCATAATTTGGTTTGAATTGATATTCAAAGGAAGATTAAAGAATAAATTTAAAGAATTTATCTTTGATAAAATTAATGGGAACCTTTCCCAAAGTAAAAGAATATTTGAATAAAAGAATATTGTAACAGCCCGCATTTTATGTATCGGAAGATCGTAAAATATTTTTATTTTATTCCCGGAGGGTTGGATCATTCTCATCTTTTGGTATGTTGCTTATGGGGATGTGAGACATGTCCATAAATTTTACCAATTTTGTTTGTGACCATTTTTGTCCCTGTCAGTCTTGTACATGGCATAACTTTTGACTCAGGTCGAATTAGAGGGTGAGACCTGTGCCATTGGAAAGGAATTGATGATTCTCTTTCCGTAGAGTGGTTACATGAAAGATTTGGTTCAGCGGTTTGGGAGAAATCGTTGTTTTAAGGTTTTTCAGTTGGCTGTTCATGTTTTTCAGTTGGCTGTTCATATTGTTGGTTGCATAACATGTTTGTGGTTGCGTTTGAATGAATCGGATAAGCCGGTTTTGTCGGATTCGTCGTTTGGCGAAGTTTTGGTCGAAATCAAAGTCGAAATGGAGCTGTGCAGGAATCGGGTCGGTCTAGAGGGGTCGGTCCTAGACTGGTCGGTCAAGACGTGGCTTGGGAAACAAGACAAGTTTTGGGTCGGTTTTCTTCCTGGTCGGTCGGTCTCAGGTGAGAAAGGCTGGTCGGTCTGATCGGTCGGTCCATACTGGTCAGGTCGAGCAAATCTGGAGTTCTGATTTGGAGTAGGCGGGTCGGTCATGTTCCAGGAAGGGGTGATCAGGTCGGGTCGGTTTTAGAGGGTTGGGTCGGTCAGATGGTGGCAAACCTGGTCGGTCGGGTCAGCTGATTGGTGGTAGGGTCGAATCCTGAAGCCAGAAGGGAATCGGGTCGGTGGGTCAGTTTTAGCTGGGTTGGTTGGGCTAAGCTTTTGGGTCGATCTTAGTGGCTCGGTCGTAAGGAAGTGGTCGGTCGGTTTTAACAGGGTCGTTTTCTGAAAAAGTACGTTTTCGGGTACGACTCAGATTTGGAGAAATAGGTCTGAAAAATATATATTTTTCGGGGCCAACCCCCCGAACCCTAGCCGCAGCGCAGTGATGTGATTGGCTCGGTAATGGTATGACTTCGAAGTGGTTCAAGTAGGAAGGTTCGAAGTGTTGAATGTGTTCGTTGATCAAGGTGGAACAACGAATGAGGCGACAACTCAAAGGTCGTGAGTTGATGGATAATGGCTGCTCGAGAAGGTTGCTTGAGCTATGAAACATCGTCAAGGTTGGACGACTAGAGATGCGAAGGCCGAGAGGTCATCGTTGTCGTAAGTTCTAGCAGGCTCAAAGCAGGGGTACGATGGGGGCACCCAAAAGATCAGAAGGTTGCTGGTCGAGTACCCTGGGTCTTGGGGAAAGGTAGGGCTGGCAATTAGAACCGAGAACCGAAAACCCGAACCGAACCGACCCGAAAAGACCCGAACCCGAACCGAACCCGACGGGTCTCGGGTCGGGTCTAGGTGATGAAAAATACCATCAAGACCCGATCAAACCCGACCCGCATAGACCCGAACCCGAAAGACCCGACCTAAAAACACTGAAATATATGTATTTTTAGTGTTATTATTCAATCGGACCCGAACCGACCCGACCCGACCCGAGCTTTAACCCGACCCGACCCGAATCGAAGCTCGGGTCGGGTCGGGTCCAGATTTTTGAAATGTATAGTTTAGACCCGACAAAACCCGACCCGCCTAGAACCGAGACCCACCGGGTCGGGTCTGGGTCCATCGGGTCGGGTCTAATTGCCACCCCTAGGGAAAGGCCTAGTGTCAAGGTTGGACATTGTCAAGGTTGGACATATAGAGTTCATGCTAGAACTGGGGTTACCATTAGCCCTTGACATATGGCAAGGTTGGCTGTCATACGATTAACGATGGTTTCAAAGCAGGATTGGCGGTGATAGCCAGAGTCTGTCATGTATGCTGGATGTTTTGCATGAGATATATAATCTTGATCCCATGATTGCTATTGTTGATTGTTTCTGTTTGCTATGAACAAATGGTTGTTCTGGTTTCTATGGATTAATGGTTGAAATGCTTGGTGTAAAGGCTATCACCGTCCGATGTGGGGAAGATAAGGTTGAGTTCTTCTCTGGTGATGTGGGTAGATAAGTTGTTCATTTACCCATTCTCATATACTTTCTTGTTGAAGTTTGTTAGCTGTTTTATCGCTCACTAAGACTATTGTCTGACTTAAGGTTTTATGTCTCCTCTTATTACCTTGGGCTGTTCATCCGGTTGTGGATGGGCAGACTAAGTAGCAGGTTACAGGTAATGGAGCTTAGTGAGATGGGGAAGCTGAGCGAAGACGAGCAGGAGGCTGGCGTACCAGTTTTATTACTATCTAGTATTTCTGTTTGAGTTGTTTGAGAGTTATAGTGAGGCCTTATGTACAAACTTTGATATCAGTTGGATAACCTTTCTGGATGTTGAGAAAGTTTCAAAAGTTTGCTATATGATACCTCATTACTATTACCTGTTGTATATGTTCTATTATATTTCATCCTTGCGCTGTGAGTTCTACGACAGGTTTCGATGAGTTTACCTACTCTGATGATCGTCCATAGCAGCCTGGCACACCTTTCAGCGCATTATTCCACTTGTTTAGTGCGGGGGTTATGGGCGGTCGTCACATTTGGTATCAGAGCTCTGGTCAACGATTTTGGCCAAAGTTCAAAAGACGTAATTGCATATGAGGGACGTATTTGTAGATTTCAGTTGGATGTTTACTATATATATTAACATATATAGTAGTAGCGGTTGTATCTCTTTAGCAGTTTTTCTTGGAAGTGGCTAATTATTCTAGATTGTAGATTTAGAATGAGTAGACGACCATCAAGACACGCTGCTAGGAGAGCTAATACTGGAGAGGGAAATGGTGATGAACCAGATTACCCGGCCATGTTTGAAGCCATGGCAGAAGTAATTATGCGAAGGGTACCCGCTCCAGTGGCGGCTACGGTAGATGTAGGTGTGCGAGTTCCTAGAGTAGATTTTGCAAAGATGTGCAAGGACTTTATATCTCTAGGAGGGAAACCATTCAAGGGAAGTGAACCAGCTGAAGAGGTTCAGAGGTGGATGGATTCATGTGTTCGAATCTTTGGAGACTTGGGTATTGAAGATGCAATGAAGAGAAAGCTTGCATCAAGGCAGCTTCAGAGCAGAGCCATGGAATGGTGGAATTCTGTTATACTCGAGACTCCGGAAGAGGAGATTTCATGGGAGCAATTCCAAGCTAAGTTTGAAGCAAAGTTTATCTCCACTGCTCAGAAGTCCGTTCTCTTCAAGAAGTTCGTAGAGTTGAAGCAGAATGGCAGATCAGTTCTTGACTACATTTCTGATTTTGAGGCTTTGTCTAGATATGCTCGTTCATACATTGATACACCCTATCAGAAGAACGAGAAGTTTGTCTTGGGTTTGGATGCTCATATTGGAAAACCACTTGTGGACCATCTTGATGATTCATTTGAGAAAATTGTGGAAAAAGCTATTCGCCATGAGAGCTTGTTTCCCAAGGAAGCAAATGTTGTCGCTGCAACCAAGGAAGCTCAGAAACCACAGCAAGGTGGTAATAAAAAGAGGAAGCAACAACAACAGAAAGGAAAGGATGGCCAAAAGAAACCCAAGAGTGAGGTGGTTTGCTTTAACTGCCAACAGAAGGGTCATTGTTCAAATGAGTGCAAGAATCCCAAAGTTGAGAAGTGCTTCAAGTGTGGAAAGCCTGGGCATGAGAAGAAAGATTGTCCAGAATCAGCTAAGGGCAAACAGATTGTGAAGGCATATGCTTTGGAAGCCGTGCCATCTTCTTCAAGAGCTCCTACTGTAGAGGAGAAGGGAAAGGGTGTCGTGGTGCAAGGTACTTTTTCCGTTAACGGTGTTTCAGTTCGAGTTTTGTTTGATACTGGAGCATCACATTCATTCATCTGCAATGAGCTTGTATGTCGCTTGGGTTTGGAACCCGAGATTTGTGATAGACCTTTGATCGTGACTAATCCAGTTGGGGGTTCGTCCAGTTTGTGCATGATTTGTCGTGGTCTAGTGTTATCGAGTCATGGTTGCTCTTTTATGTGTGATTGCTTTGTTCTTAACTTCGCTGGGTATGGGATCATCTTGGGCATGGATTGGCTCAAGAGATATGCGGCAAGAGTGAAATGCGACAAGCTAGAGGTGAGGGTCGAGGATGTGGAAGGGCGAAAGGTGTTGATTAGATGTAAGCGCGAAGACGGGGTCTTCGTGAGTTATGTATATTCGCTTGGGATTCCACAGGAAGACCTGTCATCAGTGTTGATCGCTAATGAGTATGTAGATGTATTTGACGAGGTCAAAGGGTTGCCGCCGCATCGTGAGATCGAGTTTAGGATCGATTTGGTCGAAGGTGCTAGACCAATTGTTATGCCCCTTAGGCGGATGGCGCCTAGGGAACAATGAGAGTTAGAGGTGCAAGTTCGTGACCTTTTGGGAAAAGGATTCATTCGGAGGAGTGTTTCCGAGTGGGGTGCACCAGTCGTGTTTGCAACTAAGGCAGATGGCTCGTTAAGATTGTGTGTGGACTATCGTGAGCTGAACAAGGTGACTAAGAAGAACAAGTATCCGTTGCCAAGGATTGATGACTTGTTCGATCAGCTTCACGAAGCCAAAGTGTTTTCTCAGATGGATTTGGCAACGGGATTTCACCAATTGAGAGTGGCTAAGGATAGTGTGCCAAAGACTGCTTTTAGGACACCGTCCGGGTTCTTCGAGTGGTTGGTGATGCCATTCGGGTTGACTAACGCGCCAGCGTATTTTGTGGATCTTATGAATAGAGTGTTCAGAGATCAGTTGAGTAAGTTCGTGCTGGTATTCTTGGATGATATACTGGTTTACTCCAGAAATGTGGAAGAACATAAGACGCACTTGAGAGTTGTGTTAGAGATCTTGCGAAAGCATCAGCTTAAGGCTAAGTTCTCAAAGTGTCACTTCTGGAAGGATGAAGTGAGGTTCTTAGGTCATGTTGTTTCTGGAAATGGTATAGCGGTTGACCCCGCTAAAGTTGCAGCAATCCAGGACTGGGATAGACCTAAGAATGCGATGGATATCCGGAGTTTCCTTGGGTTGGCTGGTTATTACCGAAGGTTTATCAAGGATTTCTCCAAGATAGCTGCACCATTAACAGGATTGACGAAGAAGAATCAAGTGTTCGCATGGAATGCGAAGTGTGAACAAGCGTTCGGATTCTTGAAGGAAAGATTGACGAGTGCACCTGTGTTGACCATTCCAAGTGGGAATGAAGAGATGGTGGTATATACTGATGCATGTGGTACTGGATTTGGAGCAGTGATAATGCAGAAGGATAAGGTAGTGGCTTACGCAAGTCGACAGCTAAAGCCGCATGAGAGAAAAATATCCAACTCATGATTTGGAGTTGGCAGCGATTGTGTTTGCTCTGAAGATGTGGAGACATTACCTGTTAGGAGTACGATTTGAGTTGTTTACGGATCACAAGTCGTTGAAGTATCTTTTCTCCCAAAAGGATTTGAATCTTCGGCAGCAACGATGGTTAGAGTTTCTGGCATCGTATGATTTTGGGATAGCCTTTACTCCTGGCAAAGGCAATGCAGTTGCAAATGCATTGAGTCGAAGACACGCAAGTTTGGGAGCGATGTTTTCAGAATGGAAGGGCCTCGAGTACTTGGCAAGGTTCAATTTCAGGCCAAGGTGTGAGTTGGAACCTGAAATATTGGCAAGCTTGTTTATAAGGCCTACTCTTATCGAAAGGATTGGCGAGGGCCAAAAGAAAGATGCGAAGCTTGTCGAGTTCATTCAGAAACTGGAACCAGAGGGTAAAGAGTTCGAGGTCGACCGAGAAGGTTGGCTTCGAAAACAAGGACGATTAGTTGTTCCTGACATCGACGGATTGAGGGATGAGGTTCTGAGAGAATGTCATCACTTGAAGCTAACGATTCATCCCGGTGGTATTAAAATGTATCAGGACATGAAGCGAGCCTACTACTGGGAAGGGATGAAAAGAGATATTGGAAAATTCATTTCCAAGTGTATGAACTGTCAGTTGGTGAAAGCTGAACAGAAGAAGCCGAGTGGTTTACTTCAGCCATTAGAGGTTCCTACATGGAAGTGGGAGCAGATATCGATGGATTTTATCGATGGACTACCTAGAACTAGGACAGGGAATGAAGGGATTTGGGTCATTGTGGATCGTTTGACCAAAAGTGCAAGGTTCATTCCTATCAAGACGACTAGGACAGCATCAAAATTGGCTGAGCTTTATGTGAAATGGATAGTTCGATTCCATGGTGTTCCAAAGAGTATAGTAAGTGACCGGGATCCATTGTTCACGAGTGGATTTTGGAAAAGTTTGCAAGAAGCTTTGGGAACCGAATTGTGTTTAAGTACAGCATATCATCCCCAAACTGATGGTCAGACCGAGAGAGTCAACCGAGTTTTAGAAGATCTCCTGAGGGCTTGTGTGTTAGACTTCGGAGGATCATGGGAGGACCATCTACATCTAGTTGAGTTTGCATATAATAATAGCTACCAGTCGAGTATTGGGATGGCATCATACGAGGCGTTGTATGGAAGGCCGTGCAATTCTCCAGCTTGTTGGTTAGAGACTGGAGATAAGTTGGTACTTGGGCCTGAAATGATTAGAGAAACCTCGGATTGTATCAAGATTGTTCGACAACGAATGAAGGCGGCCCAAGATCGTCAGAAGAATTACGCCGATAAGCGTCGTAAGGATTTGGAACTCGACGTAGGAGATATGTTTTTCGTGAAGATTTCACCGTTGAAGCATGTGGTTCGATTCGGAAGTAAAGGGAAGTTGGCTCCTAGGTTTGTTGGACCGTTTCCGATAGTCGAGCGAATAGGAAAGCTCGCATATAGGTTGGAGTTAACCCGAGAAGATGTCGAGTGTGCATAATGTTTTCCATGTGTCGTTTCTACGGAAGTTTGTGCACGACTCGAATGTGGTGGTATCCCCTGAACATTATGAAGATTTAGAAGTCGAGACCGCAGTTGCGAAACCTCATAGGCCACTTCGTGCTGTGGGGAATGACACGAAACAGCTTAGGAGGAAGACGGTTAAGCTAGTCAAGGTACAATGGAGTGAAGATGGCGACGATTGTACATGGGAGACGGAAGAGAGCATGAGGGCGACTCATCCAAAACTTTTCATCGGTAGAACCCTTTGATTGTATCGTCGTTATATCGTTGTATCTTGTTGTTGTTTGATAGAATTCCGTATGCTAGGATAAGGCTATGGATGCATGGCTTGATGGTTGCTAGTTTGGATGATAGGATTGGCTTCTCATGGATGATAGGCATGCGGAATTGTTGTGGTTGCTTGGAATTTCGGGGGAGAAATTCTTAGGGGGGGGGGGGGGGGGGGAGAATGTAACAGCCCGCATTTTACGTATCGGAAGATCGTAAAATATTTTTATTTTATTCCGTGAGGGTTTGATCATTCTCATCTTTTGGTATGTTGCTTATGGGGATGTGAGACATGTCCATAAATTTTACCGATTTTGTTTGTGACCATTTTTCCCCCTGTCAGTCTTGTACAGGGCATAACTTTTGACTCAGGTCGAATCAGAGGGTGAGACCTGTGCCATTGGAAAGGAATTGATGATTCTCTTTCCGTAGAGTGGTTACATGAAAGATTTGGTTCAGCGGTTTGGGAGAAATCGCTGTTTTAAGGTTTTTCAGTTGGCTGTTCATGTTTTGGAAGGCTAATGGGTTGATTTGGCGAAGGCCCATTAAGGGGTTGGTGGAGGCTATAAATAGAGGGTAAGGGATATGGGGAAAGGTTGGATTTTCCATTCTCTTATGGGGAGGCTTTGATCTCCTTCTTCCTCTAACACCTTTCCACCATTAAAATTCCAAATCCAAGGAGGGAAATCGAAGATCTATACCATTCAAGGCTAGATCAACATCGTTTCAAGGGCGAATTCATCGGATTGAAGGGTTTGATTCAAAGTGTTCGCTGTCCGGATTGCTTTTTCATCGCTTTTGCTTTGTTTTGGATAATCGATGAGTGATTTACATCTCTCATTCGGATTCATGAAAGTATGTGAGTTATAGGATGTTAATTTCATCATTTCCATGTTATGTTCTTTAGATCTACACCATGCTAAGTCCATTTTACATATGAATCACCTTAGGATCTGATCTAGATAATTTAAACGGTTAATTTCATGATTTCTCTCAAGTTTATGCAAATTAGATCCGTTTTTATGTTCATATGTTCACTTATCATGTTTTGGGAAATTTATGTGTTTTGATGGAAATTGTTAGATTGATGATATTGTCGGTTGCATAACATGTTTGTGGTTGCGTTTGAATGAATCGGATAAGCCGGTTTCGTCGTTTGGCGAAGTTTTGGTCGAAATCAAAGTCGAAATGGAGCTGTGCAGGAATCGGGTCGGTCTAGAGGGGTCGGTCCTAGACTGGTCGGTCAAGACGTGGCTTGGGAAGCAAGACAGGTTTTGGGTCGGTTTTCTTCCTGGTTGGTCGGTCTCAGGTGAGAAAGGCTGGTCGGTCTTGGAGCTGGTTGGTCTGATCGGTCGGTCCATACTGGTCAGGTCGAGCAAATCTGGAGTTCTGATTTGGAGTAGGCGGGTCGGTCATGTTCCAGGAAGGGGTGATCAGGTCGGGTCGGTTTTAGAGGGTTGGGTCGGTCAGATGGTGGCAAACCTGGTCGGTCGGGTCAGCTGATTGGTGGTAGGGTCGAATCCTGAAGCCAGAAGGGAATCGGGTCGGTGGGTCGGTTTTAGCTGGGTCGGTTGGGCTAAGCTTTTGGGTCGATCTTAGTGGCTCGGTCGTAAGGAAGTGGTCGGTCGGTTTTAACAGGGTCGTTTTCTGAAAAAGTACGTTTTCGGGTACGACTCAGATTTGGAGAAATAGGTCTGAAAAATATATATTTTTCGGGGCCAACCCCCCGAACCCTAGCCGCAGCGCAGTGATGTGATTGGCTCGGTAATGGTATGACTTCGAAGTGGTTCAAGTAGGAAGGTTCGAAGTGTTGAATGTGTTCGTTGATCAAGGTGGAACAACGAATGAGGCGACAACTCAAAGGTCGTGAGTTGATGGATAATGGCTGCTCGAGAAGGTTGCTTGAGCTATGAAACATCGTCAAGGTTGGACGACTAGAGATGCGAAGGCCGAGAGGTCATCGTTGTCGTAAGTTCTAGCAGGCTCAAAGCAGGGGTACGATGGGGGCACCCAAAAGATCAGAAGGTTGCTGGTCGAGTACCCTGGGTCTTAGGGAAAGGCCTAGTGTCAAGGTTGGACATATAGAGTTCATGCTAGAACTGGGGTTACCATTAGCCCTTGACATATGGCAAGGTTGACTGTCATACGATTAACGATGGTTTCAAAGCAGGATTGGCGGTGATAGCCAGAGTCTGTCATGTATGCTGGATGTTTTGCATGAGATATATAATCTTGATCCCATGATTGCTATTGTTGATTGTTTCTGTTTGCTATGAACAAATGGTTGTTCTGGTTTCTATGGATTAATGGTTGAAATGCTTGGTGTAAAGGCAATCACCGTCCGATGTGGGGAAGATAAGGTTGAGTTCTTCTCTGGTGATGTGGGTAGATAAGTTGTTCATTTACCCATTCTCATATACTTTCTTGTTGAAGTTTGTTAGCTGTTTTATCGCTCACTAAGACTATTGTCTGACTCAAGGTTTTATGTCTCCTCTTATTACCTTGGGTTGTTCATCCGGTTGTGGATGGGCAGACTAAGTAGCATGTTACAGGTAATGGAGCTTAGTGAGACGGGGAAGCTGAGCGAAGACGAGCAGGAGGCTGGCGTACCAGTTTTATTACTATCTAGTATTTCTGTTTTCGTTGTTTGAGTTGTTTGAGAGTTATAGTGAGGCCGTATGTACAAACTTTGATATCAGTTGGATAACCTTTCTGGATGTTGAGAAAGTTTTAAAAGTTTGTTATATGATACCTCATTACTATTACCTGTTGTATATGTTCTATTATATTTCATCCTTGCGCTGCGAGTTCTACGACAGGTTCCGATGAGTTTACCTAATCTGATGATCGTTCATAGCAGCCTGGCACACCTTTCAGCGCATTATTCCACTTGTTTAGTGCGGGGGTTATGGGCGGTCGTCACAAATATTCTGGATTGGAATAAGGCGTATGTTGTGTTTTTATAACACTTGTTTATTATATATGCGAGCTTTTCGGAAAGACAGAGTTTATCCCATTCTAAATAACTGAATCGACGAGAAGTCGACGATGAAGACGGTGGTTGAAGACCGGAGGTCTTCACATCGTTTGGATAATTACTGATGATCTTGATTGGGCTGTACACCCAAGAGGAGGGAATCAGTTGGTGATCGTCCAGACGTACTTGGAGATTGATGGATATGCGAGGAATAAGGTTCCTCCGGTTTCGTTCAGACCCAGAACGGACTTGTAAATGGATGTGTGTTGACATTGGATTTTATTCTTTGTTGACTGATTTCTATTAAATATATATCTGTTTGGCGGTGGAAAATTTATTCTCTTGCTTAACGCCCTTCTCTGAGACGTACGAGCTCAGAGGTTATATATCGATAGATATCAGTCGTATGGCATGAATTGCCTGTGTGGCATGCTGAGATGCAAATGATCAAGGCTTCTGTAGAAAAGCAGAGTCTTATGGTTGATGATAAAAGCACAGCTTTAATACAGCGTAGCTTTGTGTAGCGTTAATTCGCGAGCCCCACACCCCGGTGTGAACCAAAAACGGGAGAAGGACCTCAGGGAAATTGAAATATGCTGGTTTCTAGCTAGGAGTGGTGTTTTGGGTTTTACACGCCCGGACATTTTACTTATGTGGATGATGGATTGCGAGGCGCCTCGGTTTTATCAGTCGATCCGGGACCGATGGAGTCATTTGGCTCATTTATGCCCCTTAGGGCAGGCTAGCATATCGTTTACGGTATTATTAATCCACTCCATATGGACCGACCTTGACGATCCATGGTGCAGTTGCAGCTGTTCCTGAGGCTCGGGCTAGACAGTCTCAAAGCGGGCTAGGACGATCCCTTGCCTTGGTTCATAGATGGAAATCCAACTTCCAATACGTGACAATTGCGGTTTTGATTGTAGAACCTAGTATTGGCGACATGATATATGGTACCTTTGCCGTCTAGGATTGATACATTTATATTTGAAGTTGTTTTATATACTATGCACTTATAATAGTATCAAATGATTTGTTTTAGTACCAAGCATGTTTGGCTACTATAAGGGAAAATCCTATCCTTCGGCTTGCGTTGTATTGCGTGATGGGACCTGGGTCTTGTAGTAGCTTCATTTTTTCAAAAAGCATTGCGCTGTTTTGTTATATGCACCGGTATTCTTGGGAGGAAACCCGTTCCGTGTTATACGGCGTGGTCCCCTTGATATATCTGATTTAAAGTAAAGTTTTAAATAACTGTTTCAGTTCTCACACAAGTCACATGACTGACCTGGAGTTTATTGTTTTAACCTAAACTCTGGGTGCCCTTATTTTGACACGGGCAGCTAGTAGTTTTGGTTTTGCAGATTTATATTCACACGATCCTGCTTTACAACTGGAATGATATTCGGAAAGCTTTGTATCCACATATTCTTTTCAGTTGTGTTTTGTATTATTTTTCCGCTGCAGTAATGTAATTTAAATCTCTGATATTTATCGAATGTGTAATATTTATTCATACTCTGTATATTCTTGTATTCTGATGAAATTGTTGTAATAAGCAATGAAATGTTCTTCTGTTTGTGTTCTGATTCGTCTTGTCCTCAAAGCAATCCGTGCTTTCCTTCACGGGGAAGTTCGGGTTGTTTCAGATCATACGTTGTGCTATTGGTGTTACATGAGTAGCTAAAGGGGTTGTTGTAAGTAACGGGAAGGTAGCTTGTTGAGGGCGTAATTTATGCAGAAGTTTTGGATATGGGGTGGGTATAGGGAT
The DNA here is from genome assembly GCA_030737875.1 of Allium sativum. Lineage (NCBI taxonomy): Eukaryota > Viridiplantae > Streptophyta > Magnoliopsida > Asparagales > Amaryllidaceae > Allium > Allium sativum. The sequence continues at coordinate 175,806 of JASFAX010000117.1, read as the reverse complement.
AAGTGGAGAATGAAAATGACAATGGTTGAATGATTTATGCCGGTAGTGGGTTTAAAGGTGGGTAAAAGTGGATATGGGATTGTAAGTTGTGTGATTGTGTTAATTTTGACGTATGTGGTGAAGTGAAAGAGGTCGTGAGATTAAGAAAGTGGAGATGTGCTCATGGAGTTGTGTATTTGAAGCATGTCGATTTGACAAGCAAAAAGAGCGACTTGTTGATTTACGAGGGTTTCATCCATGACTCGAGGCGAGAAAGAAATGAGAACTTGTTTCGAGAAAAGTAGAAACAGAGCTGAATATTACAGAAGAGAGTAACAAAAGTGAAAGTGTTAAAATGTCAGTGAAAAATTCGAGGAGAGGGGATTTAAGAATCAAGGGGTAGAGAAAAAAATAGAGAGAAAGAATATGTATTATTACATTGCTAACTTTTTCATCACTTCAATATCTTATAATAGAATTACATGATTCCGACAATTTCATTTGAGACTTAATAATTGAGACTTGTGGAAGCATGATATCCTAAGCTTATGCGTTAATTCGAGACTTAATAATGTCATGCAAGGTTAATGTGAACAATGCTCTCTAAAAGTCATGAGTTCGTGCCATTGGGACATTAAAACAGGTATGTTCTATTTGAATAAAGTAATATTCTTGCTATCTAAATGTAAGAACATGCTTTGTGTTGGCTTATGTGCAAGAGGAATAAAAGTGAGATCACAAAAAGAAGATATTCGTATGCATCTAAAGTTCTAATTTGTACATGAATGATGTTTTTTTTTTGGCAAAGCTGACCGGTTTTTAAAGTGACCGCAAACACTTAATATTATAACAAATAATAATTACGATGGTTACAAGAGATTGACAGTTTATCAATTGTTCGCTAAACGATATTTCTATTGAATTAGAAAATCGTCACGAATATTGAAATAACCGCAAGTGCACGGCGTACTATTGTAATACGTAGTGAATGCGAGTCGATCCACAGGGAAAGAAGTAATTTCAATTTTATTCACTCAAATTAAACCAAACTTTGAATTGTTCTAACTAATAAAAACTAATAAAGCTAGAAACGAAGTTGAGAGCTAAATATGAAATTAGAAAGTAATTTAGAGGTAAATCCACTCTCACATTTATGTAAGTTATCAAACATACAATGTATGATCTCAATAAGTGATATAAATGCGACATTTAAACCACTTATGATTCTCATAAAAATGAAACTAAAGCAAAACTATTCTAAGTATGGTCTATGAACTATTGGTTAGAACCATAAACCATCAAATTTTGTTCATACTTTCATTTCAAAATCAATAATCACTTAGCAAATATTGATGTAACTTGTGTTTATATTGAATAAGAATAGATCATTTGCAAATGCAACATAACCTATCAAACCCATATGTATAAACTTACATCAATATTCACTAACATGAAGCACATATTAAAGATCACAAATCATACACATGTTGAACTTACACAAAGTTAGAGAGCATCATTACCCCTAAATCAAGGGATTAGCCACTCATATGTGTTGTCATATCAACACATGTAAGTTTCAACATTAGAAAATTAACCAAAATGTAAGAAAAACTAAGTAGAACAAGAAGAGAACTAAACTAAGAACATAAAGTAAATCTAAGCTATGAACATAAAGTAAATGAACATGAAAGTAAATCTAAGCTATGAACATGAATGTAAATCTAAGCTATGAACATGAAAGTAAAGAGCATAGAAATTAAATTGCATTAAAGCAAAGAAGTTACATAAATAAAATGGCTAAGTAGCCATTAAAATAAAAGAGAGCTATGATCTAAACTAAACCAACTAAAGGATAAAAGAGAAGAAGATAAAAGAACATAAAGGGGGTATATATACAAGATCACAAACCCTAATCACTCATAATGGGAAATCCCCAAAATGGCCCTTCATGAAGCTTCTAATCCTCTCTTAGCCACTAATGAGTCATGTAGGATGCATGAGGTCTTTTGTCTCATTCACTTAGCCTTTAATAAGAAGCTTAAGAGAAAGAGGTTAATTTGAGAGGTGGGGTCCTCCATGATCATGTATGAGAATTATTTCCTCTTCATTCCTTTGTATGCATGCATTTGTGCTCCAAATCTTCATGTGTATGCATTATTTGTGCTCCAAAATTCCTATTAGAGACAATAACAAAGAACAAGTAAATGCAATCACAAAATAAAACATGCATAAGTGATCAATTTTTCCCAAAATGAGTGATGATTTTGAAAATATTTAAAATATGGTTTGATAGTATAAAACACCCAAAAATGTTTATTTATTTAATTAACAAGAATAAATATGTGAATATAAATGTGCATTTTTACGTGCACATCAAATACCCCTACACTTATCTTTTTATTCGTCCTCGAATAAAGTACAAAAAACTAAGATAAATCCACTTTTGTAGGGAGCACGATTGCATTGAGCGTATGCAACAAGCCGTTAAACCTCTGGGTGTCCCCAGTAGGACGAGTGTTGTCTCGTGAGGGTTTTCAGTGGATACTACCCACAAAATCCAAAAAGTTAAATGCAAAAAATATTTACAAAAATGCTAGATTCGAAAATATTCACAAGATGAATGCAAGTTTTTAAAAGAGTATTTACAAATGGGTATTTTACTTTTAAATTTTACACGAAGGAGTTAACACAAGTTTGGGTCGTTACTACGAAATTTAAGTCTGTTACTAATCAAAACTTCAAACAAAAGTCAGTTATCGCTACAAACTCCTCCAGCTTGGCCAGTTGTTTTGGTAGAAACATAGTGCAAATATGAAATGAATTCTGTAATCGATATCAACAATCGTACATTGGCATCTTTATTTACTTTTGGTTAGCAAGTTAGGTCAAATAAGTGAAGAGTGTGCTTGGATTTCAAGTGCTAACTCTCTATTTATTACAAAATATTTACATTATTATTATTATTTACAAATACCTAGGTATACCACCCCTACACTGCACTACGACTTACGTGAGGGTCAGTAATCCTAAGGTGTCCAACTCATAAAACGAGACCAAGGTATACCGACGCTGACTTTGTCAACAAGGTGTCAGAAAGAGCTTGGCGGGTTTGCACACCAACGCCAGATGTACCAGCAATGTTGGATACCCTTGGATTATTATTATTATTATTATTATATATTCTTTTTTTTCTCTTTTTTCTTCTTCTTTTTTTTAAGAGAGAGAGAGAGTTTAGCGAGAATATCTTAGCACAACTTCACTTAAACGATCTAAAATGTTAACGTAAGTAATCTAAATCAACCGTGCATTTAATCGGATTACAATTTAGAAAACACTTCATACTCATCACCCATGAATTTCCCTATATACCGGTTACACTAAATTTGCTCATAATTCAAACTTTTCTTTCGTTATCCGTTAAGAGAAGTAAAATTTCAAATATTTTAATCGTACGACCAAAACCGTATATCTACTTCATCGTGCCCATTTAAAAGTAAACTAAAATGCATTTTTTTTTGAAATTTTGTTTTGGGATGAAAAAGGAAAAGAAAGTTGAAATCTATGCAAAAACAAATAAATATAAAACTCCCCCCACACTTAATTTTGACTGTGTCCCCACAGTCAACCCTAGTGGAAGGAGAAAAGAAAAGAAAAGAAAATTTTGAAAATATACGCTATATTTACAAGAGAAAAGAAAAAAAATTATTTACAATATATAAGAAAATATATTGACAAGAAGTAAATGAAACGGTATTCCGAAGACCGATTCATTTGTCTCTTCAAGTGTGAGAGACGCTGCTTAAGCTTGAAAAACCAAATCGTAAAAGACTTTGAAGTTGAATATAGATTCGGAAAAACGAATGTCGTTTTATTAAATATTGAATGAGTTGAATTATTTTCGATCGTCTTTGGGGTAAATTGAATAAATGGTTGAAATTCATCTTTAATTTCACCAATTTGAATTTCAAAATTATCATTGAAAATTTGTTCAAAATTATTGATTTCAAAATCCAAATGGTGATTCAAATCTACCTCATTAAGATTCAACTCATTACCGAAAAGTCCAAAAAATTTGTGTTCATTAAATTCATCTTCCTTTGAATTATTAACAACTTCATTACTTATATCATTTTCAAAGTCTAAAGTTGTTATTTTCAAATTTTCAGAAAAAGGAAGATCGAATTTTAAATTTTGTTCCACCTTCTCATAAGAATTGAAATCCAACTCAATTACCGTGTTATTAACAACTTCGTTAAGATTGTCATTTTCCATTTCGAAAGTTGTTATTTCAAAATCATCAATTGTGGGCAAAGATGGATTATCGTTCAAATCGCCACACGTTGAAACTTGATTTTGTTGGTCACGTCGTTTCAAATATGTTTCAAATACCAAATCCGTGTGATTATCAAAAATTTCGTTCATTTGCTCGACAAAATCAAACTTATAATTATTAACTTGAGTAGTTTGAAATTGTTGAGAACAAAAATCGTTAATCGCTCCATCATTGAAATTATTCCCATTGCCCAAATCATTTGTAAAGTGATTCACATTTCCATTTTGAATTTGAAATTCATTTTGAAGTTCGAAATTGAATTGGCAAGGATTATAATCAAAATTATATGAATTTGGAAGTGAATTCAAATTTTGATTATTTTGAAAACTTTGACTTGAATTGTTGCACAAATATGAATTACACCATTCATTTATTCTTTGATTTTGTTGTGTGCTCATTTCAAGTAAAGATTCAATTTGTGTTTCAAGAGTTGAAGGTTGATTGTTAGTTTGAAAATTATGTGGTGCAAATTCGGAGTTATTTTGAAATTTTTGAAAAGTTGATGGTGTAAAATCCAAATTGTTTGTACAATAGTCGTTATTAAAATATCCATATAAATTTGGTGTAAAATTATATGGATTATATTGATTTTCACAAGTATCGTAAAATCCGCAGGAATAAGAAAATTGAGACATTTTCAAGAAGTTTCTTTCTTTTCTTTTTAAGAGAAAAGGAAATATTCACAAAGTTTTTTTTTTAGATTTAGATTTTTTATGTATGCATGAACCTAATGCAACTATATGAGTGCAAACTAAATATTTACAAATTTTCTAAAATTATATAATGACGGTTAGATTAATTTCAACAAAAAATTTCTCAGCCAGTTAATGGACAGGAGTTATCGGTGCACCAGGAATCACCCTAGCAATGCAACCGAAGGTTTAAGTACCTTCAGAGGAACAACCGATACAATATTTACGAATCACCGTAATATTTATAAACAGTTATTACTCTGCCGTAGTCTAGACACCGAGAAATAATTCGTTAGAAATAAACCAATTTGTCAAAATATAATTAGTCCTAAAAAAAATGAAAATAAAACGAGAGGAATGCAAAACAGAAATTAAACGTGAAGTAATGATGCAACTACGAATGAATTTTTGTTTGTTTTTCAATTTCTTTTTTTTAAATGCAAATGCAAGAAAACAACAATGAAATTAAATAAAAACAAGGGAAAAGAGAACAATACCAGATGGTCTGAATTTATTAGCAATTTTTTTTAGCGGCAAATTTTCTAGCAAGCAAGCAAAGCGGCACAATTTCTAAGCAAAGCAAAGCACTCCCTTCTGATTTTGAGCAACCTGGAAAGCGAAGACGATGTATATACAAGTGGAAGACAAGTGATTTTTTTTAAAGAAGAACTTAGGCTAACATTAAAATTTCACACACCCAAAACTTACAAAACAAAACAGCTGCTAATAATAAAAAGTGCACAAGTAAACCCCACTCTAAAACCAAACAAACTCAAGAAAGTTGAAAATGAACACAACTAAACCCACAAATTAAAGCCCAGCCCACTTAAAACACTCCCAAAACGACATAAATCCGGTTTACCCAAAAACAAGGTTCTTCTAGTCTTTTCTCTCTTAAAATCAAAACCGACTACCCCCTTTTCTTTCTTTTTTCAAAATAAAATCACCGGTCCCAAATGAAAAAATAATAATTAGGAAACTAAGTATGGTTGTTTCAGGCAAGGATTCTGGTCGCGGTAAGAGTGAAGGTGCGACGGCTTTGGGATTTTCGGAGTGATTGGTAATTTGGAGTAATTGGTGTAGGATTTTTGGGTGAAATCGAGGTTGTGAAGGTGATTGGAGTTTGACTTTCGTAATTTGAGGAGTGAAGAGGTGGCATATCGAGTAGTTGTGATGTGAGGAGGGAGTGTTGGTGGTGTTCGGGTGGTAGGTGAGGATTTCGGCGGTTCTACAGGCAACGGAACCAAGAGGGTTGATGGTAGGTGTTTGTGTTGAGGTTCAGGAAGGGTTGTTTGAAGTGTATGTGTGTATGGTTTGAAGAATATGGGGAAGATGCTATTTTGACGTCGTATGGAGTTGAGCAGTGAACAAGGAATGCAGTTTGTTTGTGAAAGAAGGAGATAATTGGTGTGTTCTGTGTTGGTTTCTGTTGCTGGTTTAACGGCTTTCAGGTGTAGCAGGGAGTAGTTTTGGATTTTTGGCTTGTTCGGTTTGTGGTTGACAGAAGAGATGGTAGTGGTTTGTGAGAATGTATTGAAGTGGCCGGGGTGGTGTTGGATGTGTGGAGCTGAAGTGAACGGTTATCGAGGAGGTGCACTGTTGTTGGCGATTAGTGAAAGAGCAGAAAGGTCAGAAAATTGGTCGAAAGTTGATGATGAGTGAAACACAGTTGTTTACAGTTGGTCGAAGTGGCTGTAGGAGGACTGTTTGGCAGTAGAGAATAGTGGCTCGATTGTTGAAAAGGTAGAGCAGGGATGCTGGAGTGTTGTGTACAGTTTGATGAAGTAAGAAGATGACTTGTGGTATGTGAGGGGATGTCTGATAGTTTGGTATGTGAGGAAGAATGTGGTTTAAGGCAGTGAATGACAGACTTGTGTGGTATGAATGGAGTTTGCGTGAAGATGATGGATGGTTTTGTTAACAAGGGTGGTTATATAGTGGAGTTTAGGTTGAGTATGGTTTGTTGGTTTGGTGAAGCAGTCTCGGAACTGCAGAAATGATTGGGTTCGGAAATGTGGAAGGAAGTGAATTACTGTGTCTCCAAAGGGGTAATGGAATGAAGTTTTTGTTTGCAGAAGTGGTGATGGTTTGATGGCAAATGCAAGAATGAAAAGCAAGGTGATGTTCTGGTTTGAGTTGTCTGGGTGGACTGGAGTGAATGGTATTGGTGAATTGAGGTTGACGAAGTGTTGATGGCCAGTGTGTGGTATGGGAAGGCTCTGTTTGGGGAATAAGTTGAATGTCGACTAGGAAGATGATGAATGTGATGCAGGAGGAGGCTAGCAAGGTGATGGATGGTGAAGTGCAGGTAGCAGAAGTGAAGGGCTGCGGCAAGTTTTATGGTAGATGTGTGGTATAGGAAAGAAACAGGGAATGTAGTGTGAAAAACAGCAATGTACAACACAGAATTACAAATGCAAATGTAAATAGTTTGAAATAGAATGAAATGTGATGAACAGTTTGAAATGCAGAAATTGTCACTATTTCAATTTTTTTTTTTTGGAAATAGAAACAGAAAACACAAGTGACCGAAAAAAAAACTGAAGTGAACAAACCAAAATGACAATAGAATGCACAGTTCTGAGAAACAAGACCAATATGTTTTTTTTTTAAAAAAAGAAGAAGAAAGAACAGCCAGATTAAAATAACAGCATGCACACAATTGAACAACACAAAGATGCAATAACAAGCAAAGATTCAACAAAGACCAATGAGAAATGAAAACTTTTTTTTTTAAAGTATAAAACTTACACTCTCAAGATAGAATAACACTAAAATCACAAACAATTAGAACAAAACAAAACACAAGAACTATCACACAAATGCACAACCCCCTTTTTTTTCCTTTTTTTTAAGGAAAAGCAAGACACAAAATAAAAACACACACACAAATATTTACAAACAAACAAATACAAACGATACGAATAAACACAACAAGCTAACAAACAACAAAATGGATTTATTATTTTTCCAAAAATATGAACAACTAACAAAAAAAAATCCGAAGAATAAAACTAAAATTAAATTCTCTCCCCGGCAACGGCGCCAAAAACTTGTTCGCTAAACGATATTTCTATTGAATTAGAAAATCGTCACGAATATTGAAATAACCGCAAGTGCACGACGTACTATTGTAATACGTAGTGAGTGCGAGTCGATCCATAGGGAAAGAAGTAATTTCAATTTTATTCACTCAAATTAAACCAAACTTTGAATTGTTCTAACTAATAAAAACTAATAAAACTAGAAACGAAGTTGAGAGCTAAATATGAAATTAGAAAGTAATTTAGAGGTAAATCCACTCTCACATTTATGTAAGTTATCAAACATACAATGTATGATCTCAATAAGTGATATAAATGCGACATTTAAACCACTTATGATTCTCATGGAAATGAAACTAAAGCAAAACTATTCTAAGTATGGTCTATGAACTATTGGTTAGAACTATAAACCATCAAATTTTGTTCATGCTTTCATTTCAAAATCAATAATCACTTAGCAAATATTGATGTAACTTGTGTTTATATTGAATAAGAATAGATCATTTGCAAATGCAACATAACCTATCAAACCCATATGTATAATCTTACATCAATATTCACTAACATGAAGCACATATTAAAGATCATAAATCATACACATGTTGAACTTACACAAAGTTAGAGAGCATCATTACCCCTAAATCAAGGGATTAGCCACTCATATGTGTTGTCATATCAACACATGTAAGTTTCAACATTAGAAAATTAACCAAAATGTAAGAAAAACTAAGTAGAACAAGAAGAGAACTAAACTAAGAACATAAAGTAAATCTAAGCTATGAACATAAAGTAAATGAACATGAAAGTAAATCTAAGCTATGAACATGAATGTAAATCTGAGCTATGAACATGAAAGTAAAGAGCATAGAAATTAAATTGCATTAAAGCAAAGAAGTTACATAAATAAAATGTCTAAGTAGCCATTAAAATAAAATAGAGCTATGATCTAAACTAAACCAACTAAAGGATAAAAGAGAAGAAGATAAAAGAACATAAAGGGGGTATATATACAAGATCACAAACCCTAATCACTCATAATGGGAAATCCCCAAAATGGCCCTTCATGAAGCTTCTAATCCTCTCTTAGCCACTAATGAGTCATGTAGGATGCATGAGGTCTTTTGTCTCATTCACTTAGCCTTTAATAAGAAGCTTAAGAGAAAGAGGTTAATTTGAGAGGTGGGTCCTCCATGATCATGTATGAGAATTATTTCCTCTTCATTCCTTTGTATGCATGCATTTGTGCTCCAAATCTTCATGTGTGTGCATTATTTGTGCTCCAAAATTCCTATTAGAGACAATAAAAAAGAACAAGTAAATGCAATCACAAAATAAAACATGCATAAGTGATCAATTTTTCCCAAAATGAGTGATGATTTTGAAAATATTTAAAATATGGTTTGATAGTGTAAAACACCCAAAAATGTTTATTTATTTAATTAACAAGAATAAATATGTGAATATAAATGTGCATTTTTACGTGCACATCATCAATCTACTACTTGAATGATGTATTCATTTACATCAAATCATATTTACTGTAATAACTATAATCGCAATTACGGAAGTTAGTAATCCAAAAGAAGACATGATATTCATGGCATTAGTAAGAGTTATCCATCCGAAAATGGAATTCGAAAGGTGGCTCAAGGTTAAACAACCCATGACTTTGAATTTTTTTTATGGGATAGCAAGCCAGTAAGGTTGGAGGAAGCAAGTGCGAGTGAAGGGAAACAAGATATCTAGCATGCGAAGGAGATGGTTCAGAGCAACCTCATGGCAAAGCAAGGTGGCAAAAATTATAGAATCATCGACAAGAATGGAAGCTAGAGAAAAGAAAATCATGGTAATGAAAGGCGTAGAAGGGATACAAAGTGAGACGACCCTAAACCCCATTCCACGGCGGCAAGGGTAATCTTTGGAATATAACACATAAACAGATAACAGCAGAACAGAAATATATAAATACACCAGATAATTTACAACAGAATACACTGGGTAAACATAATCATCAAAGTTACACAGTATACAGGATCATACTTAGTACAAAATACAGTTCAGCTTTACATAAAATGCCTACAACGGAATCAAAACATAATATGTACAACAAGAGCTGAACAGAATAAAAATAAAGAAATGATAGAGCCCATCTTCAGCTCCATAGCTATCCAGAAAGAGCCTGCTAAAACCTTAATACAAGGCTGCTCGTGTAGAAATAGGGGCACCCGAGTTTGCAAGTGAAACAAACTATGAGTCAGTCATGGGACTGGTATGAGAAATCTACTACTTAACTTATTTTAGAATAAGGCCAATCACAGGACCATGCCGCTAACGCGGAACAGGTTTACTCCATTGGATTGCCAGTGCTTTAAAACAAGTAAATCATTTAAACATCGCAATGCTTTTTATAAAAATGAAGCCATTATAAGACTCAGTTCCCATCACACAATGCAAACCGGAGGATAGAGTTTTACCTTATAATGGCCAAAATATGCTTGATACGAATAAAATAAAAGTATTTGATATTATTATTAATGTTTATACCTTTTAAAAACAATTTCAATCATAAGTATCAATCATAGACGGCATGGGTACCATATATCATGTCGCCATATATAGATATACAATCAAAACTGCATGATGTCGTATTTGGAAATTGGATTTCCGTCATGAACCAAGGCAAGGGATCATCCTTACTGCTTCGAGACTGTCTAGCCTGAGCCTCAGGACCCAGACGCAGATGGGCCTTTGGATCATCAGGGTCGGTCCACACGGAGTTGATTAAAATGCCTGAACACTGCGTTTCCCCACCCTATGGGGCGTAAACTGGTCATATACCGACCAAACCATCGGCCCAGAAGCGACCGATATAACCGAGGTGCCTCGCTATCCATCATCCACGTAAGTTTAATGCCCGGGCGTGTAAAACCCAAAACACCACTACTAGTTAGAAAGAAACACAGGTTCTCCCTGAAGCCCTCTCCCGTTTCTGGTCCATACCGGGGTGTGAAGCGCGCGAATCAATGCTAAACACAAAGCTAGCTATTCAAAGCCCTGCTTTGATCATCAACCACAAAGATCTGCTTTTCAACAAAAGCTTTGATCACAGCATCTCCGTATGCCACGTTGTCAATCTACAACGTCAGACACACATCCATTTACAAGTCTGTTCTGGGTCTGAACGAAACCAGAGGCACCTTATTCCTCTCCCGTATGTCCAATACAGGAGAGAGGCCCTCGCACATTCGAACGATCAACAAGTACGTCCGGACGACCACCACTGTAAACCCTTCAGGGAAGCAACTCCTATCAAAGGCATCAGTAGCCATCCATTCGATGTGAAGATCCTCGGTCTTGCACCGTCTTCATATCTTCGACTTCTAACCGTCGACCAATTATTTGAAATGAGAATTAACTCGGCCTTTTCAAATAATTCATGTATATTTAGAATTTCAAATCAATTAATTTCAATGGTTCAATTATCTGACATCCATAATTCAGTTCATTAATGTAATTTTCACGTCAAACACATTCAACCATCAAATATCCAATAAACCGGGTAAATTCGGTTTTTTTCCATTCCATATCGTTTATAATATTTTATCACGATTTATCACTATTTTTATTTATTTAAATATAGCCAATTTATTCAAACGACGCTTCAGGCCATAACGCGGCCATGGCGCTGTTTATCTCCAAATTTGATTTATACATATATGAAAATCTGACCATTGGATCTTTACAAATTTTATATCATTAGAAAGATCTTTTCAAAGCGGACCCAATGGTCCCAGTTTTGGGAAAATCCGACGGTCGGATCTCCCGGTATAATCGTTTGAAGTTACGATTTCAAAATACGAACTACAGCGTCGTTATTTGATTTATTTTAATTATATATATATAATCCATTCTGGCGCTGTTTTCATTCAGATTTGAATTCAACATTCCAGACAATCCAACCGTTGGACCTTTGCAAAGTTGGTGTCGTTTGAAAGATATTTCCAAAGCGAACCCAACGGTTTGGTCGGATCTCCCGGTACAATCATTTGAAATCACGGTTTCAAAATACGAACTGCAGCTTCGTTCTTCGATTTATTTTAATTATATATATATAATCCATTCCATGATTTCAAAAACCATTTTTAACTCATATAGGTGATAAAAATGATATTTTTATCAAACAGATATTTATTTCGACATATGACTATTTTTAACAATTCATATATATAGTTAAAATGTGATTTTTATTGTCAAAATAATTTATTTTAAACACTATTATTTTATATACTTCATATAGATGATAAAAATGTGATTTTTATTGTTAAAGCAATTTATTTCAAAAATGAATATTTTTAGCGATTCATATATATTATAAAAATGCGATTTTTATTGTCAAAACAATTTACTTCAAACACGATTATTTTATATACTTCATACATACAATAACGATGTTATTTTTATCGCTCAAACTATTTTATTTCAAACATTCTATAAAAATGTTATTTTTACCATTCAAACCATTTTTATTCCATACATTCGATAAAAATGTTATTTTTATCGTTCTAACCATTTTTATTTCAAAAATGAATATTTTCCAACACAGGAATATTTCAGAAAATTTTGGTAGCATAACGGCAGGGTAGTTAAAACCGGCACCGTTCCTAATACGGCTCCTCGCTCTACCTTAAAGCCTCGCAGCTTTTGACAATGGGGATTTCAATAATTAGTTCGTACGTAGATGAATTTTCCCATATACTAATCCTATTGGGATTTTAACCACAATCAATCATTTCAACCATTCGTATTTATCAACCAAATTTCACATCAACCAAATCCAAACAATCACAACCAATATATATCGTCCATGGTCTGTGGACGAGGGGAGTAGTATATATATATATACGTATATAAATATATTTCAATTTCATTTCAATATCATTTCAATTCTATTCATCGCATATATGATTTTTACAACGCGCATATAACTTATACATCGCACATACAACTTATACAACGCTTATACATGAGGTGTACAATGCTTATATAACTCATACATCGATCGTATAATTTATACATCGTTATTCCATATCGTTTATAATTCAGAAATCTCACATTGGGTTCCACTCCTCTAAAAATTATAGAAGGCTAAGAAAAATATCTGTCTCATCTAGAATGTAGAAGACGTCCAGACGAGTCCAATGTCTCTTGTTTCACTGGATTTCGACAACATAGCAAAAAGATATGATTTTTATAAGTTTGCAATGCTTTTATTTGTCGAAATCAGTTAAAATAAATAAAGCCGTATATTTTTCAAACCTGTTCAAAACTAGGTTTCAATTTATCGGCCAATCCGTGTATTGTTGCGTCGATCAGACTTCACAAGAGGGAGGAGAGGCGCGGCTAACGAGGCAGGTGGGGCCCAGTTCGACGTCGGCAATAGGGGGCGGCGGCGGTTTGAAATCCACAACTTCGAGGGAGCAGATCTCTTCCAATACGCGATGGTGGGAGGTGAATCAAGTATGGATTTAATGCTCGGGAGGAGATCTTCAAAATTCCCAACTGGAGCAAGTGAATTCGTTGAGTAATTTGGCCGGAATCGGAGCGGAAAGTGGTGAATGGTTTTCCATCGTTCGCGTATGAGGGTGTCGGCGAGAGAGAGAATGAAGTTGAGGGTTCTGATTGGCCTGGCCCTTTTTATATTTATTTTAAAATCCAAAAATACCCTTTCTCCTTACGAACTCCAATTCAAACCCAACGACTGTCATCCCTAGCTAAATATCCCCATTTCGAACACAATGGAATATGTTTCGTAAGCCCATTCGACTGTTTAAGTCAGTTATTCCTCAAATTAAGATATAAAACATTCAATACTTGATTTGAACGTACATTTCAATATGTCGGGGCCACAAACTGATCCCAAAAATTCCAGAAAAATAAATCTAGCTATGTTTTGATGATACGGTCCCAACAAAACTAGTTTCGTCGAATTTGGAGACCGTTTGAAAAGCGGTCATTTTCTAGTCGATCCAAATTGACTAAAATCAACCAAACACATTTTTCTTTGCCATGCTCACATATTAACTTCAAAAATTATGGAATTTGAAACCTAGCAATAATTTGACATCCTGGATCCAAAAAAAGTGGTTTCGTCGAAAACAGAGGTCGTTTGCAAAATGTCTATTTTCAAGGGCTATATAATTTCCATAGCGACCTTTCTGAAAATTCATTTGGCCATAGCTTTTGATTCCCGCTATGAAATTTCGATTTTTCAGATTCGTTAGAAAGATATTCATAAACAGATTTAAATATTTTTGGTGTCACTAAAATTTGTTTTATTTTGCACCCGGTACAGTCAGTCAAAGTTCGAATTCAAATTTTCAAACTACCGCGCCATCTCAGGCCTTGTTTATAATTAAAATAAATATATTTATTTTACAACATCGATTCAAATAGACTTTTGGTCGTTATTATTTAAAATAATTTATTTTAAATATTCAAAATTCACTAAAATTTCCAAATTAAATTTTTTAAATTGGTTCAGATTTTCCGGGTTGTTACAATCTCCCCCACTTAAAATATTTTCGTCCCCGAAAAGGAACGAAGCCGAAAGTTGTTTAATTAACCAACTCAACTTTCATTCTGGCTTTCATTCTTCAACCTTTTCAGTTTCTAAGAATTTTCCAATTCTTCAAAAATTTGGCTAACACTCTAAATTTTCGAAAAATTTCGCCATAACCTCCTTTGTACGGGGAGAGGTTTGGAAATTTATTGGGCCGTATTAGGTACCCAATAAATCCTAATAAGCATGCACATATTTATAGTGATATATTCTGGTGTCCATAGGGGAGTGTGTATAGATCATAACTCCAGAGAATAAATTCTCGTCATCCTATAAATGGTTTTTGTGCCTTAATGATCAGAGAGACGTGTTTATTGTCATCTCCAGACCCGTGTGGGGTTTTTATTAATCTGGCAATTTACCGTCCATGTCAGTCATCGGTTCAACCTGTAATATATAGTCATCGCCATACAAGCCTCTCGCTTGTATGGTAAATCTTCAACCTCGTCACACAAGCTCCAAATGCTTATGTGGTATATGATGAAGTATGTTACCTTCAAGAAGTATGCCATGTAGTGTAGTTCAAAATTAATTGTTACTATCCTATGGTGACGT
Organism: Allium sativum; assembly: GCA_030737875.1. Lineage (NCBI taxonomy): Eukaryota > Viridiplantae > Streptophyta > Magnoliopsida > Asparagales > Amaryllidaceae > Allium > Allium sativum. The sequence continues at coordinate 160,584 of JASFAX010000117.1, read as the reverse complement.
TTATTATTACACATAGAACAACCAGCACTCCGCATCCAATGGCATTCACAGGAGTTGATATAATAATAAAATTGCGCATCCAACTCATTAAGGTTTACCTATTTGTCGGGCACGCAAATAAATTCTTTACTCAACAGCAAATCCATTTACCTGTTCAAACATATATAATGTACATGCAAATATTTCTATCTATTTCAAATCAGTTCAATATTTGATTCATTCGAATAAATTTACCATCATTCTCTTATTGATTAAATTAATTATTTCTAATATTTTGATTAATCAAATTCATAATCACACAACACAAACAACAATCAATTTATTTTTAACCTTTTTAAAAATATACTAATTAATTCATATACTCTTTTAAAATTATTCAGACTATATAATTAAAATTTCACATCCATGAAAAGGAATCAACAGCTAAGTAGAAAATAATACGGAAATGTAAAATATGGTAAATGTACCTCGCACCGGAGTTAATCAGAGATATCCACCCTGCAATCGGGATAGGCTTGCTTAATGCTTTCCTCAGTTTCCCAAGTACAGTCTCGCGGATCTCCACTCCATTGCACTTTGACTAAGTGAACCTTCTTGTTCCTCAGCTCTTTTGTTTCTTTGCCAATGATCTTTATTGGCTCTCTTCTCACAGCCAATTCTGGAGTAATTTCCAAATCCCATTACGCGGCTTCTTCCATGACTAAATCTGGATCATGTACATGCTTTGGAAGTTGAGATACGTGAAACACATCATGTACTCAGGCAACTAGTCTGGTAATTGAATCCTATAAGCGAGAGTTCCAATCCGTTCTAGAATAGGAAAGGGACCAATAAATTTGGGCGCCAATTTCCCAGTTTTACCGAACCGGACCACCCCTCTCATCGGAGATACCTTCAAATACACATAGTCGCCAACAACGAATGATAAATCTCTTCTTCTCTTATCTGCATAGCTCTTTTGTTGGCTTTGAGTAGCTAGTAATCGTTTCTTAATGAAATCGACTTTGTTCGCAGCTTCGCAAATCATATCGGGCCCGAATACAAGTCTATTACCAGGTTCTACCCAACAAGCGAGAGATCTGCACGGTCGACCATACAATGCTTCGAATGGTGACATTTTCAAGCTCGCTTGGTAGCTGTTGTTGTATGAGAACTCAGCCAAATGCAAGTGGTCTTCCCATGCTCCGCCAAAATCAATAACACAAGCCCGTAATAAATCTTCTAGAATACGATTCACCCTATCAATTTGACCATCTGTTTGAGGATGATAAGCGGTGCTTAAGTTTAGTTTCGTTCCCAATTCTTCTTGGAATGCCTCCCAGAATTTACTAGCAAAAATCGGGTCACGATCGCTAACGATGCTCATGGGAACTCCATGGAGTTTAACAATTTCTTTAAAATAAATCTGCGCCAGACTCTGAGCAGTTCTATTCGATCTGACAGGTATGAAATGGGCGGTCTTCATGAAACGATCTACGATCACCCAACTACTGTCATTTCCTTTCTGGATTCTGGGAAAACCATCTATGAACTCCATAGAAATCAGTTCCCACTTCCAACCTGGAATTTCCAACGGTAGCAGCAATCCGGCGAGCTTCTTTGATCGCTCTTAACCTGTTGACAAGTAGTACACCAACTAACGTACAAGGAAATGTCTCGTTTCATAGATCTCCACCAGAAGGTGCATTTGATATCATTATACATTTTGCTCACTCCTGGATGGATACTAAGTTTGGCTTTGTGACATTCATCCAATACTTCTCTCCGGAGTTCAGGGATGTTTGGAACACAAATTCGGCCTTTCAACCTCAGAATTCCCTCGTTATCAATCTGAAAACTCGAGGGCTCGCCTTTCTGAATTCTCTCTTTGATCTTCCGAATGAAGTGATCATCCTTCTAAAGAGCAGATATGTTATCAATCAATGAAGGCGTAATGATAAGACCGGCGATGATTACATTCTTTCTTCTGAGCGCAACAGCCACAACATTGGCTTTCCCCGGAGTATATAAAATATCAAGATCATATGCCGTGAGAAATTCTAACCGACGCTGCTGCCTCATATTTAGATCTTTCTGGGTGAATAAATACTTCAATGATTGATGATCGGTATATAATTCGAACTTCTCACCCAATAGATAATGTCTCCGGATTTTCATAGCAAACACGATGGCTAACAATTCAAGATCGTGAGTTGCATAATTCTTCTCATGTGGTTTCAATTGACGGCTAGCATAAGCGACTACCTGGCCTCTTTGCATTAATACTGCACCAAGACCTTCTTTAGAAGCACCTGTCCAGACTTTCAAGTCTTGATTGCCATCAATAATTGTTAACACTGGAGCAGTTGTCAGCCTTAACTTCATCTTTTCGAAAGCTGCCTCACATTCCGGAGTCCAATTGAACCTTGAATGTTTCTTAGTAAGCTTTGTTAAGGAACTGGATATCTTCAAAAAATCTTTAATGACTTCCGATAATAACTAGCCAACCCGAGAAAACTTCGGACTTCTATGGGAGTAGTTGGCTGCTTCCAATTCTGAATAGCTGTGATCTTACTGAGATGCACATAAATTCCTTCTTTTGATACGACGTGGCCCAGGAATTTTACCGCTTCTTGCCAGAATATACATTTGGAAAATTTTGCTTTTAAAACATTCTTTCTGAGAATTTCTAACACTTGTTCCAAATGTTTTTCATGCTCGCTTTCTGACTTAGAGAAGATCAATATGTCATCAATGAAAACCAGTACAAATTTATTCAATACTTCTATGAATACCCGGTTCATCAGATCGACAAAATACGCTGGAGTGTTACATAAGCCGAACAACATTACTAACCACTCATAGAATAAGTCTGGACCTCTGAATGCTGTCAAAGGAACACACTCTTCGGCAATACGAAGCTGATGGAAACCTGTAGCTAGGTCCACTCGTGAAAATACTTGTGCGCCATTCAATCGATCCAACAAATCATTAATTCGCGGTAATGGATATTTGTTCTTTAATGTCTGCTTATTCAAGTCACGATAATCCACACATAGTGTGAGAGTACCGTCTGAATTTGGGACAAACTCCACTGCTACTCCCTAATCAGAGAAACTAGGCCTGATAAAACCCTTCCATACAAGCTGTCGAGTCTGATTGTCTAACTCTTTTTTGTCCTTCAAGGTCATTCTTCGAATAGCGTGAACTACTGGCCTTGCATTCGGAATTAAAGCAATCTCGAAATCTATTTCTCTACACGGAGGTAAGCTAACAACTTCTTCAAACACATCCGCATAATTCTTGACGACAAGAATATTTTCTACGTCAATTGGAACATTCTTTGTAACGACAGGAATCTTTTCTATTTGGGTAGGAGAATCAACCAAAGCTAGCCAAAATTATTTTCTATCAGAATTCGGACCTTCACATGGTATGGTTATATAGTCCCCGAACTTTGTCTTTGCCTTAACAACTCTTTCGGCGCATTTGACCTCAGCTTCATATTTGGTTAACCAATCCAATCCTAGAATAAGATCAAATTCTTTAAAATTCATGACGATCGAAATGGTAGGGAACCGATAACGGGAAAAAGAGACAGGCACCCCACAAACCCAACTAAGATCGAGGGAACCCCCAACCGGATTATGGACAGTCATGGGTGCTTTGAGCTTTTTCAAATTCAAATCCAGTTTCTTAACCGCATTCTTTGCAATAAAGCTTCGCGATGCGCATGTATCAAACAGTACTTTAACTGGAATATTTTGACAGTAAGCATGCCTTCTAAAACATCTGGCCTCGCCTAACTGGCTGAGGATGCAGGAACTTCTACCACTTCATTTACATGTACTGCTTCAGATTTCTGTGATAGCTGGCAAATATGACCAGCCTGGTGGCACTTATAGCATCCCATATTCTCTTGCAACTCCTTCTTGGATTTAGATCCATTCTTTCTCCGCATTTTCAAGGATTTACATTTTCTGGACAAATGGCCTTTCTGATTGCAGTTAAGGCAGATGGCAGTCGTTATTGGTTTTTCCTCAGACTTAACTTTTTTCCTATTGAATCTAGGCCTCTTACTGAACTCAGACTTCGTACTTATCTCAGGCTGCATACTTGTCTCTGGGCTATCAGCTTCGAATTTCCTTTTGTTGCTAGAACAATATTCTTCTTCATCGCCCAAAAGTCCTTTCTTATCTAGATCTTCATACTGATAAGCCATGTATATCATTTCAGAAAAAGGCTGTTGCACATGTGTAGCTACGCTACTTTGGTATTTTCTTTGAAGCTCGTTAATAAACCTCAGATTCTTCATCTTTGGATTTTGAATTAGATGCGGGGCAAAATGAGAAAGTTCATTGAATTTTTTATGATATTCTGGAATGGTTATATCCTATTGAATTAGATAGTAGAATTGATCACCTAACCGCTCAGTCGCTTCTGGAGGAATAAACCTTTCATTGAAAATTTCTTTGAATCTATCCCAGGTGATATCACCTTCTGGATTATCTTTAACAACTGTATCCCACTAGATTAAAGCTTCGTCTTTGAGTGCCCAAGATGCCAGTAATCTTTTCTGATCATCTCTCAGTTTTGAACCTTCAAAGATTTTCTCAGCAGAGCGCATCCATGCTTGTGTTTGAATAATAGATTCATTGCCTGAGAACAGTACTCCACCCAGATTTCGATACTTAACTAATAGAGCCTCAATATCTGGTTCTGACCCACCTCTTCTACTTCTTCCACTCATTTTTCAATGTCTGCAAATAGCAGACAAAGTATTAGGCCAACAGAAAAGGTATTTTAAAAGCATAGAGACATATACTTGAATGTAAATGTGGCTATCGGGGTGTATTTCATTCTGCTACACTCATTCAAGGATATTACTGATCCTATCTGAAATAAGTAACCCGTTTTAGAACACTACTGGTTCTATTTCTGACGAGTTAGTTAATATGTTATATTCCAGAACTAAGCTTAACCAAAGCTCTGATACCACGTTGAGACGACCCCAAACCCCATTCCATGGGGAAAGGGTAATCTTTGGAATATAACACATAAACAGATAACAACAGAACATAAATATATAAATACACCAGATAATTTACAACAGAATACACTGGGTAAACATAATCATCAGAGTTACACAGTATACAGGATCATACTTAGTACAAAATATAGTTCAGCTTTACATAAAATGTCTACAGCGGAATCAAAACATAATATGTACAACAGGAGCTGAACAGAATAAAAATAAAGAAATGATAGAGCCCATCTTCAGCTCCATAGCTATCCATAAAGAGCCTGCTAAAACCTTAATACAAGGTTGCTCATGTAGAAATAGGGGCACCCGAGTTTGCAAGTGAAACAAACTATGAGTCAGTCATGGGACTGTTATGAGAAATCTACTACTTAACTTATTTTACAATAAGGCCAATCACAGGACCACGCCGCTAACACGGAATGGGTTTAATCCATTGGATTGCCAGTGCTTTAAAACAAGTAAATCATTTAAACATCGCAATGCTTTTTATAAAAATGAAGCCACTATAAGACTCAGTTCCCATCACACGATGCAACACAAACCGGAGGATAGAGTTTTACCTTATAATGGCCAAAATATGTTTGATACGAATAAAACAAAAGCATTTGATATTATTACTAGTGTTTATACGTTTCAAAAACAATTTCAATCATAAGTATCAATCATAGACGGCATGGGTACTATATATCGTGTCGGCATATATAGATATACAATCAAAACCGCACGATGTCGTATTTGGAAATTGGATTTCCATCATGAACCAAGGCAAGGGATCGTCCTTACCGCTTCGAGACTGTCTAGCCCGAGCCTCAGGACCCATACTTAGGTGGGCCCTTCGATCGTCAGGGCCGGTCCACACGGAGTGGATTAAAATGCCTAAACACTGCGTTTCCCCACCGTATGTGGCGTAAACTGGTCATATACCGACCAAACCATCGGCCCAGGAGAGACCGATATAACCGAGGCGCCTCGCTATCCATCATCCACATAAGTAAAATGCCCGGGAGTGTAAAAACAAAAACACCACTCCTAGCTAGAAAAAAAAGCAGGTCCTCCCTGAAGCCCTCTCCCGTTTCTGGCCCATACCGGGGTGTGAGGTTCGCGAATCAACGTTAAATACAAAGCTAGCTATTAAAAGCCCTGCTTTGATCATCAACCATAAAGCTCTGCTTTTCAACAAAAGCTTTGATCACAACATCTCTGTATGCCACGTTGTCAATCTACAACGTCAGACACACATCCATTTACAAGTTCGTTCCGGGTCTGAACGAAACCGGAGGCACCTTATTCCTCTCCCATATGTCCAATACAGGAGAGAGGCGCTCGCACATTCGAACGATCAACAAGTACGTCCGGACGACCACCACTGTAACCCCTTCAGGGAAGCAACTCCCATCAAAGGCATCAGTAGCCATCCATTCGATGTGAAGATCCTCGGTCTTGCACCGTCTTCATATCTTCGACTTCTAACCGTCGACCAACTATTTGAAATGAGAATTAACTCGGCCTTTTCAAATAATTCACATATATTTAGAATTTCAAATCAATTAATTTCAATGGTTCAATTATCTGACATCGATAATTCAGTTCATTAATGTAATTTTCACGTCAAACACATTCAACCATCAAATATCCAATAAACCGGGCAAATTCGGTTTATTTCCATTCCATATCGTTTATAATATTTTATCACGATTTATCGCTATTTTTATTTATTTAAATATAGCCAATTTATTTAAACGATGCTTCAGGCCATAACGCGACCATGGCGCTGTTTTTCTCCAAATTTGATTTACACATATATGAAAATCTAACCGTTGGATCTTTACATCATTAGAAAGATCTTTTCAAAGCGGACCCAATGGTTCCAGTTTTGGGAAAATCCGACGGTCGGATCTCCCGGTACAATCGTTTGAAGTTATGATTTCAAAATACGAACAGCAGCGTCGTTATTCGATTTATTTTAATTATATACATATATATAATCCATTCTGGCGCTGTTTTCATTCAGATTTGAATTCAACATTCCAGACAATCCAGCCGTTGGACCTTTGAAAAGTTGGTGTCGTTGGAAAGATATTTCCAAAGCGAACCCAACGGTTTCGGTTTCAGGAAAATCCGATGGTCGGATCTCCCGGTACAATCATTTGAAATCACAGTTTCAAAACAAGAATTACAGCTTCGTTATTCGATTTATTTTAATTATATTTATATAATTATGAATATAATCCATTCTACGATTTCAAAAACCATTTTCAACTCAAATAGGTGATAAAAATGATATTTTTATCAAACAGATATTTATTTCAACATATGACTATTTTTAACAATTCATATATATAGTAAAAATGTGATTTTTATTGTCAAAATAATTTATTTCAAACACGATTATTTTATATAATTCATATAGATGATAAAAATGTGATTTTTATTGTTAAAGCAATTTATTTCAAAAATGGATATTTTTAGCGATTCATATATATTATAAAAATGCGATTTTTATTGTCAAAACAATTTACTTCAAACACGATTATTTTATATACTTCATAAATACAATAAAGATGTTATTTTTATCGCTTAAACTATTTTATTTCATACATTCTATAAAAATGTTATTTTTACCATTCAAACCATTTTTATTTCATACATTCGATAAAAATGTTATTTTTATCGTTTAAACCATTTTTATTTCAAAAATGAATATTTTCCAACACATGAATATATTTCAATGCATGAATATAAATCAAACACAGGAATATTTCAGAAAATTTTGGCAGTATAACGGCAGGGTAGTTAAAACCGGCACCGTTCCTAGTACGGCTCCTCGCTCTACCTTAAAGCCTCGCAGCTTTTGATAATAGGGATTTCAATAACTAATTCGTACATAGACGAATTTTCCCATATACTAATCCTATTGGGATTTTAACCACAATCAATCATTTCAACCATTCGTATTTATCAACCAAATTTCACATCAACCAAATCCAAACAATCACAACCAATATATATCGTCCATGGTCTGTGGGCGAGAGGAGTAGTATATATATATAAATAGACATACATATATAAATATATTTCAATTCCATTTCAATATCATTTCAATTCCATTCATCGCATATATGATTTTACAACGCATATATAACTTATACATCGCACATACAACTTATACAACGCTTATACATGAGGTGTACAATGCTTATATAACTCATACATCGACCGTATAATTTATACATCGTTATTCCATATCGTTTATAATTTAGAAATCTCACATTGGGTTCCACTCCTCCAAAGATTGTAGAAGGCTCAGAAAAATATCCGGTCTCTTCTAGAATGTAGAAGACGTCCACACGAGTCCAATGTCTCTTGTTTCACTTGATTTCGACCACATAGCAAAAAGATATGATTTTTATATGTTTGCAACGCTTTTATTTGTAGAAATCAGTTAAAATAAATAAAGCCGTATATTTTTCAAACCTGTTCAAAACTAGGTTTCAATTTATCGGCCAATCCGTGTATCGTTGCGTCGATCAGACTTCACCACTTGAAAGAGGGAGGAGAGGCGCGGCTAACGAGGCAGGTGGGGCCCAGTTCGACGTCGGCAATAGGGTGCGGTGATGGTTTGAAATCCGCAACTTCGAGGGAGCAGATCTCTTCCAATACGCGATGGTAGGAGGTGAATCAAGTATGGATTTAAAGCTCGGGAGGAGATCTTCAAAATTCCCCACTGGAGCAAGTGAATTCGTTGAGTAATTTGGTCGGAATCTGAGCGGGAAGTGGTGAATGGTTTTCCGTCATTCACATATGAGGGTGTCGGGGAGAGAGAGAATGAAGTGGAGGGTTTTGGTTGGCCCGACCATTTTTATATTTATTTTAAAATCAAAAAATACCCCTTTCTCCTTACGAACTCCAATTCGAACCCAACGACTGTCATCCCTAGCTAAATACTCCCATTCCGAACACAATGGAATATGTTTCGTAAGCCCATTCGACTGTTTAAGTTAGTTATTACTCAAATTAAAATATAAAACATTGAATACTTGATTTGAACGTACATTTCAATTTGTTGGGTCCACAAACTGATCCCGAAAATTCCAGAAAAATAAATCTAGCTATGTTTTGAAGATATGGTCCCAACAAAACTAGTTTTGTCGAATTTGGAGACCGTTTGAAAAATGGCCATTTTCTGGTCGATCCAAATTGACTAAAATCAACCAAACACATTTTTCTTTGCCACGCTCACATATTAACTTCAAAAATTATGGAATTTGAAACCTAGCAATAATTTGACATCCCAGATCCAACAAAAGTGGTTTCGTCGAAAACGGAGGTCGTTTGCAATATGTCTATTTTCAAGAGCTATATAAATTCCATAACGACCTTTCTGAAAATTCATTTGGCCATAACTTTTGATTCCCGCTACGAAATTTCGATTTTTCAAATTCGTTAGAAAGATATTCATAAACAGATTTAAATATTTTTGGTTTCACTAAAATCTGTTTTATTTTGCACCCGGTACAGTCAGTCAAAGTTTGAATTCAAATTTTCAAACTACCGCGCCATCTCAGGCCTTGTTTATAATTAAAATAAATATATTTATTTTACAACATCGATTCAAATAGACTTTTGGTCGTTATTATTTGAAATAATTTATTTTAAATATTCAAAATTCACTAAAATTACCAAATTAAAATTTTTAAATTGGTTCAGATTTTCCGGGTTGTTACACAAGGCATCCTAGAAATACGAGTCCACAGGACTAGACATCTTTGTGTAGGAGATTGGAAAAAATCTACCTAACCATTCAAGGAGTTGAACACTACCAAAAACCAGCGATAAGGGAATCATCTAGGAAGCAAAAGCAATCGAGAAAGATCTTTCACTTCCGCAAGTCCTATGGACACAACATGAATCTGTGTCACCACTTGAAGGATATGATTAAAGACCTGATTAGAAACAATAAACTTCAGCAATACATCAAAAATCCATAAGATGCAGACTAATTAACTGGATTGCAAGTTTAGATAGTACGCGGAAATCAGAATGGGTCCAATAGAGTGGCAACCAAGCGAAATATTGGAAGGTTATTGATCAATACCATTTGAGGAGGACTTCACCTGGCTCAGTAGAGTTAAGGGGAGATGGAAAGGCATGCAGGCTCGCTCAAGAATGCACCAAAGGAGGTAAGTAGAGTTAAGGGGAGTTGGAGCTATGAAAAAGCAACAAAAAACGATCACAGAAGATATTTTTTAAGAACCTGGGATACAAAAGGAATTAAAGCCCCGACTCTTAATCCTCTGGTTATTAAGGCCGGGATCAGGCCAGCTGTGGTGTGATGCATTCTAATTCATAATGGTAGTTCATTTAATACCCTATTTCGTAAAAGTTCGATAGAATGAAGCTCACCATGAATGATGTGTTTGCATGGAAAAACCAAGATCCAAGGGTTCACATATGAGCCGAAGCCCTCTAGGATAATTGACTTGCCAGTAAAGATTGGCGAAGGAGATCAAAGGCTTCTATTAGTTCAGACCTTTGTTATAGTAGATGAGTTAAAGGAGATCGAAGGCTTCTGTTGGTTCAGACCTTCCTTATAGTAGATGAATTCTTTGCTTACAACGCTTTCGTAGGGCGACTTCCCTAGATAATTTCAAGTTTGCACTAGCCTTATGGTGTGTGATTTGAAATTCTCAACAAAGAATGAGATCAATGTAGTGAGAGAGTATCAAGGCACTGCAAGGGAGATGTGACAACCGCATCATACCTCCTGCATTAATCTAAGAATGGTGTGTTGTATAGCGTGCCAAACCAATATGGGCTGAACATCAAGAAAAAATAACTCGGAACAAAAACTGTGGTATAACTCACAGCGCATGGATAACCATAATAATAAAATACACAATATGACATAGTAGTGAAGCATAACAAAGTAGAAGATCTCGTCTCCATAAAACTATAAAATCTCTAGTACAATACATCCCAGTATACAAATATCTAAATACAATATGCCTCACTACATACCTTAGAGTATCTCAACACAAAACATCGAAGTAGTGACACGCTATAAGAAAATAGTACTTCAGTCTCCTGCTCGTCACCGTACAACATCAGCACCACTAAACCTGTAACCTGCTACTCGATCTGCTCACCAACATCCTCAATGTGCAGCCCAAGGAATAAGAGAAGGCATAAAACCTTGAGTTAGACAACAATCTTAGTGAGCGATAAAATAACTATCAACAATTACGCTGGATAGTTTGATAATAGATAGTTCAGGTCTCACTTGATCTGTCCCTGCAACCATAGAGTTAGCACATAATAATTTCATTATAATATGCTACAAACACACTGAATAGACACGAGTGAGAACATGATTCTCAATCCTGCTTCTCTTCAATGTCCTATGGTGATAGCCTACCTAGATAAAATAGAAGAGAATATACATAAGAAACCATAACATCCATAACAAGCAATAACCTTACTATTACTGGCCATAGCCTTGAATGCATCAATGTTGAATGACGGGCCATTGACGTCCATCAAAGGCTAACAGAAACCCCGGTTCTAGTCAGACTGTCGTATGTCCCACGTACGTTTGCCTCCTCAAGACAACTAGATCATTCCTCGAGCGATCCAAGGTACTCAATCTCTCATATCCTATTAGGCGTCCCCATGATACCCCTGTTTTGAGTTCACTAGAACCTTCGACTATTGACGATTCCTTTGCGCTTCTAATTCCACAAGCCATCCTTGACGACTTCATTCTTTAGTTCGAGTCCCACTCGAATCAATCCAATATCTCTCTTGCTCGAGTCCCACCCGAGTCAATCCATCATCTTACGAGCTTGAGTCCCACTCGAGTCGATCCACTGCCTCCCTGCATTGTCCCCACAATCAGCTTCTCATCAATTCAATTTCGACTACTCACGCCTTGAGTTCACGATCGAAGAACCATGCCTTGTTGAAAACCTCTTCCGTCATATAGAATCTTTTTGCAATCCAACACCACCAACAATCTTCAGAAGGCTAGTGCTCCACATCCCCGAAGCTTCGACCGTAGTCATCATCCATGATGGGTCGGTACCTATCCATCGACCATGGACTAGTACCGGTCCATCCACTTAGCCAAATTTTGGGTAAGTGTTGGATCAGTGCACTTCCCTTCTCGAGTACTTTCCTCCGGTCCAATCTCAAAACATGACTCCTTCCCGATGATTTTTCCTATCGATCCATCAATGAGAACTCGAGTGATCATAATTCGACCCATCCAAATCTCACCAAAATTTGCATTAACCTGCTTTTCTTCCCATGAGCTTCTCCGCCGAGTTTCACCTGAATCCAATCATCTGAACCTCCAATTTACTTTGTTTATCAATTCTAAGTCTATGACACACAATTCTAAATGACCATATCAATCAAAATCAAACAACTCAATAAATCAGACAACAGTTCATTAAAACTCAATCATGATCAATTATTTTTTAACATAAGATATACTCTGATTGGTATTGAGATGAACTTTAAGCTTTGAGATGTAAATCCGATATTGGCGCTCGATATGCACTCGTCTCGTCTGATATCTCCTTGATACGATACCGAGTCACTAAAATTTCCAAGATGAAACATGATCGATATTCGAGATTTAAAAGCTTGATATGATCGTCAGGTCCACGATAAAGAAGCAGCTTACGAAAACCAAAGGAAATTGAGTTGATGAACTTCCAATTACACTACGAGCATACATGATGACACATTAATCTGGAATTGGGAATTTAAAATTTCTATTTCATGCAATTCATAAACCATGATCCCAATGGAGTTGGATGTCCCTTCTCATCCAATGAGAATTCAACCAAAGAGAGAACGAGCAACTATTACTCGAGTCACTTAACCAAATCAATAAAAAGCAGGAAGAGGATGATTTAAGAGTCACAACACACTAAAGGAAGGTCATAAGTCACTATAGTGCTAAATTCCATAACGGTGCCTTTAATATAGGAGATCTCGTTCTAAAGTGAGCTATCTGAGCTATAGGAATATTTAGTCCGAAACTGGGAAGGGCCCTATGTCATTAATAAAAAGCTTAGAGGTGAACTTTCTAGCTCTCAACAATATAGGGAATTCTAACTCCTTGCGCTTGGAACAATGACTTGCTGCAACATTTGGAACAACATTCTTGTGATCTCAATTGTAACGACGTGCCTTTTTGACCGCTTTAAGTCGGTAATTAAACCAACTTGAAATGTTCTCAAAGACAGATTATTAGGGGCAATAACACATCAGAACGGAAACAAAATAAACTTTTATTACTTCACGATAACTTACATCATATACATTGATTATCAGAGTACATATCAAAGTACAAAGAGGGATAACTACATCTATAGAGGGTCCAAAGTGCTCAAGGTCGGTATTGCTCCAAAATAGCTCCAATCTATAACTACCTAACTACTAGGCTGTCCGTGTAGAAATTGAGGGAACCTAGAGTTTAGTAGGAAAAACAGTAAACTCCGAGTGGTCATGAGACTGGTGTGAGAAACTTAAAATAGTTATAAGTGAGGTAACTCATAAGACCACGCCGTATAACACAGAATGAGTTTTTCCCTTTTGAATACCAGTGGAAAAATTTGCGATGCTTTTTAAAAAATGAAGTTACCATAAGGCTCGTCCTACATTACACGATGCATGCGCACACCAATAGGCGAGTTTTGTCCTTATGATAAAAAAAATAATTGATACGCGAAAACCATTTAATATTATTATTAGTGCATGGAAAGGAAAATCATTTCACAAGTAAATATATCAATCTTAGTCAACATAATACCCCATCTTACTATGTTGATATATAGGTATACAATTAAAACCGCATGGCTCGTAGTAGAAAATTGGATGCCAAGAATGACCAAGGCTAAAGATCTTCCTTATCTGTTGGGAACACCTCTAGAGGAGTGCTCCCATGAGAAAACGGCTCATTCTTTCTCGGCTACACATGGACAGACCATCTCTATATGCTCACTCTGCTAGATGGAAACACGAATATGACGTTCCCCGGTCGTAACCAATCTTTATCCGAGCACTCGTTTCCATCATCCACATAAAGTAGATTTCCACATAAGTAAATACCTGGGATCCACACCATGGTATCACTTTCTAACTAAAAAGGAATTAACATACCCTAATGGGAGCGACCCACATAGCCTTGCTACCATAATCCTATTTTAGGCCATTACCGGTTTGTGAGGCTTGACAAAGTCTCGTTACACAAAGCTACGCTTTACCCAAAAGCCTTGTTTTGATCATCTGAGGCTCAAACACTTGACAAGACACATTGTCATTTCATAACATACAATTGGTAATCACTAATCATATCACCTTTGAGCTCGTTCGTCTCAAAGAAGAGTGTTAAGCTAAGAGAATATATTCTTCGCCACCAAATGAAACATGCTTAGTAAAGATCAATCGATATATTACAAAATACAATGTCAGACACACATCCATACAAGTTTGTTTTAGGTCTGAACGAAACTGAAGGCTCTTTATTCTTCTTACAATAAAGGAGAGAAGCCCTTGCAAATCCGAAAATTCTCAAAGTACGTTCAAACCACTACTATAATATTGATAATAAATCTCCAAATGGAAGCTACCCACTTGAGACCATTAGCGAGCAATCCTCCCGATGTGAAGGTTCCCGGTCTTCAACACCATTTTCAATATCTTGATTTGCTTTATTACATCATATTATTATTCGGAATGGTTGTCGGACATAAGTTCCAATCCCGGACTTTCCGAGTAATACGCGTAATTTTAAAATGATATGCATATATCAAATTCTAGTTATGTCTCAACCCATCTTAACTTTTCAAACTTCCATTTATCCTTAAAAACCCTTTATTATACATTTGAAATGGTTTCACAAGGTTTGGAAGAAAACTATTAAGTAAAAACCAATTATTAAGCAAAAGCGTTACTAAAAGCGTTACAAAAAAGCTTATTTAACTAGTTTGATAAAAAATAACTTTAAAACTCTATATTTTCAATGCAAACCACTTTGAAATCATTTATTATGATATATCACATTTTTTTCATATTTTTAATAAATTTTATAAAGCCATTTCAGTTAATTTCTATATTTGGTTACTAAAATGCACTACCACGATTTTTATTAAAAACTGTTTTGGACATAACTTGAAAATTATTCACCGAAAATTGAAAATTCTTTTTCCATTTGAAAAATATTGTTGTAAATAAGCAAACGTTTTACGTTTTAGGAAAATACGATTTAAAACAAATGTGTTATAGTATTTTAAAGTCTACGGTCGAAATTCGCGAAATGCCGTAGCACGACAAGCTTATTCTAACCGTATTTTATATTTATGTTAGAAATAATCTAATCTACTTCAAAAAAGTTTAGAAAATATTTTAAAACATATATAAGACTACTTCAAAACAATGTTTTATAATTTCAACTTAAAATTCAAATACTCATTTTTAATTAATATTATATTATTATTTAATTATTATAAATCATATTAGTTTTCAACAATTAACTTTTTGAAATTCAAACTTTCCAGAACTCAAGTTAAATATTATATAAGCATAATGGTACAACCGGTTTGAGTTTAAACAACTTCTATATAGTCTAACCAAACCTCAATTTCAAAATCAAAACCAGTTTAACCGTTTTAAACTTGAACACTCTGTTTAATATCAAAAACTTGTTTAATAAAATTTCATTCAAAAGTTTTTCAAAATCACTTCAATTTGATTTCTTTCCGGTTCCAAAAGGAAAATTCCAACTTTTATTTTTTCAATATATTTAAATGAATAAATATTCATTTATATTACCCGATAAGCATGAGACTTAACCAATACTCAAATATCTCCATATAAGTGAGTGCAACATGCCTAATATAAACTTTTATCACTACTAACAACCATTACATATATATATATATCATCCATTCATCCATCACATAGCATATATATCACTATATATACGTATAATCGTTTGGTCATTAACGCTTACACTATGTTTAACAGCTGATTAACCATCTATTAACATCCATCAACACAACAAACATAATAAACACAGAAAAGTGCAGAGTTTATCACCGACGGTTCCACTCCACCAATCTTTACTGTAAGACTGGCTAGCTATACCAGACTACAACGGACTGTCTTTTGACTGTATCAACTTCTTCAACAACTATGTATTATATACACACACACACAATACCTTTTCTCTCTCTTTTCATATTTAGGAAGGGTGGACGAACTATGGAAGGAGGAAGGAGGAGCTTAGGCGTGGGGTTGGTAGGGGATTAAGGTGCAAGGAAGGAGGTGATTAGGTGGCGTGGTGATGGAGGATGAAAGGCCGACGTGGAGGGGTTATTTGGGGCGAAAATTTGGTGAAGAGAGGAGGAATTTGGGTGGATTTTGGACGTAGGAGGAGGCTGATGGCCGAATTATATGGTGAAGGAAAGGAGGGTGAGAGGAAGGGAAAGAAGGCTAAGAAGCCATGGATTTAAGTAAGAAGAATGTAATGTC
Organism: Allium sativum; assembly: GCA_030737875.1. Taxonomy (NCBI): domain Eukaryota; kingdom Viridiplantae; phylum Streptophyta; class Magnoliopsida; order Asparagales; family Amaryllidaceae; genus Allium; species Allium sativum. The sequence continues at coordinate 144,017 of JASFAX010000117.1, read as the reverse complement.
CTGTATTTTTTGTAGTCAAATATTTAAATTATTTTATTATTTTAAATATTATAACTGGAATATTAATGGATTTTAATACTTAATTCGTTTATCAAAACGAAGTTTAAACATTAAATTTATATATAATTTAAAAACGAGCTTGAAATTACGCGGCAATTCGTAATACTGAGTTTTGAACTTTAATTGAATATACAGGATCTGATTTAAGTTTGATTTCCATGAAACAAGAAATGTTTGAATCTTGTTATTGATAATTTTCATATGAAAGAGAAAAATCGATATTTCGTGTTATAGATTATTAGTTATGTCCCAATCAAATTTTAAAATAATCGTTATGGAATTCTTAATAAACGATAACGTTTACTAAATAAATTTATAATGGTTTTTATATTATTTGAATAACGTTTAACTTGAAATTGATGATATCGAGTTGTATAATTTATATTTGAAGCTATATGATATTTCCGGTGGGTATTTATGATTATAATAATTTATTATTATTTTATTCGATTATTTTGCAATTTATTTATTATTTTATTAATATTATATAAGCCTTAAAATAGTGATTTTCGCAAATGTCTCCGTTTTCGATGAAATTAGTTTCATTGGAACCGTAACGTTAAATTATTGTACGATATTAAATTTTGTGGCAAACCAATGTCGTATGTGACAACGATAGCCGAAAACGCCCAATCATTTTCTATAGCACATAATTAATTTAATTTATTAGAGCGGTATTTGTGTATAACTTGAGCAGACGATCGAATTAAGTCATGAAACCAATTCCGTTGAGTTCTAATCGATGTTTAGAGTCAGGATAGGTAGGTAGTTTGTTATTTTTGGACATCGGAATTTTGGGTACCAAAACAACGTTGTTTGAGACATAAAAATAGCGTACCGGGAGATAGTCTCAGAATGCGACGAATCTTGTGTCGTTGGATTCATGTTAATTAATTATTATAAGATTTCAATTTTCGTGTCAATCGGACGTACCGTTTGATCATGGCAACGATAAACACCTTAATCAATTATATTATTTTAACCAATTTAGACAGGGTCAACTTTAAAGGAATAAACGACTAGTCAAACGAACTCCAGTTTTAAGCGAAATAAAATTCATTAGATCCGTAAGGAAAAGGTCTAGTAGGATTTCAAATTTTCAAGTTAATTGGATTTATTTTGTATTCGTGGTAATTTTAAACGTGTGATTCTTAGCCTGTGATTTATAAAGGACTTTTTACAAACGACCTCAAAATTCGATGAAACCTGTCCCATCGGGTCCGGAATATTATTATGTGCTAGGATTAGACTTTTCGTCTAGATTAGAAGTCGTTTCAGGGGGTGTAACACCCCGTAATTCTAACAACACTAAAGAGGACAAATTAAAGAATAATTAATTTAATATTCAGAATTAAGGGAAACGGACTGCGTCATTGCGTCTGTCTCGAAATTCTGGTCAAGATAGACACTTGGTTTGCATAAAACGGACACCGTATGAAGAAGTTATTAAGGTTTGAAGTTGTATATGCGCAAGAATATATATATATATATATATATATAAGGTTCAAAATTCAAAAATCAAATTCAAAATCGTTCAAATGCGAAAATTAAAGAGGCGGAAAAAATCCCTCCCAGGGGTGTCGACCCCTAGGTCGACCCCTCAAGGAGGGTGTCTACACATGGGTCGACCCCCCTACGGTAGAATGGGCAGATTAGGGTTTCGGGGTTCTGGCTATAAATATGGCCTCATTTCTCTAGTTTTCTCACACTGAAAATAATGGAGGACTAGATGCTATCGCTGCTCGGACTAAATCAAACCTTTTTCTTCTTCTACAATCGAGTTAATCAAGTTTAGAGTTATTAAAGTGTAGATCTGTGATTCAACATCTGCTATTCTCCTTCTGTTTTTCTAGATACAAACACTGTGAGTTTAAGTAACTTTTAGATCCGAATAATTAAACGTAAAACCTAATATGACATTAACTTGGATCTATGCCTATGACCATCTGAATCAACTCAGATCTATTATAACCTGTGTATCTATGATGTTATGACATGATTATGACTTAGATCTAAACCTTCACCTATTTATCATGTTAAATTTGCCATTGTTTCACTGTTTAGATCACCTTATACTTTCCCTATCATGTTTGTGGTAAATTAGATCTGTTATTGGTTGGATATCTAAACCATTGTTTAGATCTTATCATGCCTGTTATGACATCCCTATTATGTTAGAATCAGTTCTATTATTATATGTTCATCGGATCTGTTCCTATGTGCTTATCTTGTCGTTATGCCACTATATGTGTAACAACCCGGATTTTTACAACATGCTAAGACGAGAATCAAGGCAGAATTTAATTATAAAATCTGAATCAAGGGAAACGGGCTGTGCCATTGCGCTCGTCTCGGAAAAATACGCGAAATAAAGTCCGAGTTTTCGAAAATCGGAGTCCGTATGACCAAGTTATGGCCCGTCAAAGTTTTCAGAAAATTTCAAGTTCAAATTTGAATTCAGATTTCAAATTCAGCCAAGCAGAAGAGGCGGGAAAAATTCCCGCCACCCCCAAGTCGACTGGGGAGTCGACTTGGGAGTCGACACACCCCAGGTGGTGTCGACTGCCCAGTCGACACCCCTGTCGACTTGGGTGGTCGGCCAGTTGGCCTGGGTGTGCCTAACTTGTTCCTCAAGACATGCTTTTGGGTCTGGTCTATTGGCCTGTGACGGGTTTTGAGGGTTCAGATCTATCCTAGGGTTAATCTAAGGGCCTAAACTACTCCTAATCTCTATAAAAACACCCTAGGACCTAACCTAAATCACGAAAAATCAATCCTACAACTAAGTGCTGCCAAAATCTATCTTGATCATGGCCTCCATCTCCAACTCCAAGAGCTCATGCATTCAAATCGGATCTGAATCAAAGGTGTTAGCTTGCTACATCAAATCAAGGGAGTGAATCAACGTTGCTATGCAAGTTTCATGACGATCCTTCAACAAAGGAGCCACCTTTCTTGGTCAAGACGATTCATGATCATTCCCTAAGCCTCGCTATGTAAGTTCTAGCTACTTGTAGATTCTAACGGTGGTTCTAATGTGACATGGAATAAAATGCGATGAAACATAAGTATGCTAGCCTATGTGAACCTAACTTTGCCCCTTTTCTATGATCTATGACCTTGGGCTAAGTTGTAGCGACTTAATCATGCCACTCATGTTATGCTTAACCTAGTTTATCTTGCAAGTTTGAATCTTTATCTATGGAATGCTAGCATGAACCTTTGGGAACCATTTGACTTGTGAAACATTGGAAAAGATTTGACTTTGGGGCTTATGCATGTAAATGAACCCAAACCCCTTATGATACTATGCATGTTTGTGGCCAAATTCCCTTATGATACTATGCATGTTTGTGGCCAAATTCCCTTATGATACTATGCGTGTTTGTGGCCAAAAACCCCTTATGATGCTATGCATATTTTGAGGACAAACCCCCTTATGATACCATGCATATTTGTGGCCAACCCCTTTTTGGCATCGTGCATGTTTTGAGGCCAATATGTAGCATAGTATCCTTACTATGTTGACTCGCTTTTACTTGGGTTGGAAACACGATTTGGGGTAGGATAGACGAGCGTGATTATGACATGAGATTTCATGAAAATATGACACTCATGATACACCTAAATGGGGACATGACATGTGGGGTAAACATGGGACTTGAAACTAGACACGTATGGGTTGTAAGTGTAATATGACACTAGACCAAACATGAAAGTGACCAACTCGAGGTTGGGTTGAGTTTGTAGCATAAATCTACCCGGACCCGCCCGGCTTAACTAGTGGCTACAAACAATAGGACCCAATGTGAGTAGTTGGTCATATAGCACTTAAAACCCGAGGTTAGACTAGGTTGTGGTGTAAATCTACCCGGACCCGCCCGGCTTAACTAGTAACCACAACAAAGTCTAATGTGAGAGGTTGGGGTGCATTAATTTAATTAATGCCACATGAAAAGGTTAAGTAATTTTGACTAATGACACTTAACCGATATGACACGAATAGGTAGGTTAAGTGGAACCGGACTTGATTTCTTAATGACACTTAACCAAACAATAGGGGATGGGGTTAAGTAACCTACACTTAACTAATCTAAACACGGTAATTAGATGGGGTTAAGTAACCTACACTTAACTAATCTAAACACGGTAATTAGATGGGGTTAAGTAACCTACACTTAACTAATCTAAACACGGTAATTAGATGGGGTTAAGTAACCTACACTTAACCAATCTAGACACGGTAATTCGATGGGGTTAAGTTAAACCCTTAACCAATCTAAACTTGGTAATTCAATGAGGTTAAGTAACTTATACTTAACCAATTATACATGATGATTTGATGAGGTTAAGTAACCTATACTTAACCAATCTAATATGCGGACCTGATAGGGTTAAGTCACAAGACCTTTTAAATATACTTAACCATTGTAATACGATTAGTGGATGAGGTTAAGTTAACCTATACTTAACCAATCCAACTCGATAATCCGATGAGGTTAAGGTAATCTATGCTTAACCAATTTAACACGATAATCTGATAGGGTTAAGATAAACAAATACTTAACCAATTTGACTTGATGATTGAATAGGGTTAAGTCATGAGCTGCTTGGTATACTTAACCAACTTGTAGTGCTAGGTCTTGGACTTGAATACTTAGCCAAATCTTGACATGATTCGTAGGCAGGTTAAGTCATGAACTTAAATGACAATACTTAACCCATTAGACAAAACCCTAGTTCAGGGGACTAGGTGGAAAACCGGGATTAACAAGGATAACGGAAAAGGAGACTAAGTGGTAAACCTTAGTTTAGGAAACTAAGTAATAATTCTTAGTCAAGAGATTTGGACCAGTTCACAGATAGATGAGTAACCCGATACGGTAGGTCATCGCTTAAACACACGAGGAGGAGCAAATTATCTGACTTAGATAAAGGCTCCAACGAACTGGGTGACGAAGCGGTAGCTTCGGGGGACGTGAGGGTACTCTTGGTATCCCTCTGTGAGGTGGCAGATGGTCCATGAAACCTGGCCTCACAGAGGTTAAGGTCTGCGGTAGAAGAGCCAAGAGTATGCCTTGGTTGCTATGCGAGCGACCTAAAGACTGGGATGGATTAGCGTGGAGTCGACGGTACTTGTTTTTGCCCTGGATAGCACGTCGCCGACTACCTACCATCTTTAGTCAATCGTGTACGTACGGAAAGGCAGAGAACTCCCAACAGACCATGTTCTTGCTATCGAGTCATGGGTGAGGTTGGCCCATAGGAAAGTGGGGCTATAGTGGGGTCGGGATGTAGTTCTCATACATGATTTTTCTTGGATTGCCTTTCAGTAGTTGAGGGAGGGGTCACGTGGGACCATAGCCACGGATACAAAAACAGACCTTGATATCTGCATCAGCAGACGACTTAAAGCTCCCGACCGAGTTCCGTATTTCTCGATTTGCCCTGGCACGGAACTCGGATGGCACATTGAGATACATGTGCGTCTAGACATGGAAAACGATTCACGATATATACGTGGGATAAAGGGCGTGGTTGATGGGTGGCATAATCCCTAGTGGCCCTAGGTGGCTTGAACACAAACCGAGACACGGAAACATTCATTAGGTAGCATAATCCCTAGTGGTCCTAGGTGGCATAAATCCTAAGTGAACACGCGATAGTTCATGGTAAGAAAACATAACCAGATCAAGGGTAGCAATCCAAAATAACTTCAAGGGTAAAATGGTACTACGTTGAGGTGGTATAGAGTTACATGGGAAAGCCCGTATGGCCTACGGCAAAGGACTGAACTTATACATGGAAAGAAACATACGAGTTGGGAAAACCTACATATGCTATATATTAGGTTGACATGGACCATTACATGACATTGTGCAAGGGACGTTCATAGGTAACACATGACGCGGGTTGGGATACTAGTACGAGAGGTGCAGAGCAAATATACATGATAGATACCGTGGGATGTTATACATGATAGATACCTTGTGATAGTATACTTGATAGAAAACCTGACGATGTGATACCATGATTTATCTTGTCACCGTAGTTTATCATGATACCTTAGTTTATCTTGCTACAATAGTTCATTCAGTTATCTTGGTTTAGCTTATCTATCTTGTCGTCATCCTTATGTTTACTTTCAGTTTATGCATGTCATGTTACCTTTACCTGTTTTTATGCTGGAAGTAGATAGGACTTACCAGTATTTATGACTGACCCCGTTTTCTTTCGCCTCTTTGTCTTCCGTTTCCCCCCAGGTTTTTCAGGGAGGAAACTCTATTATTTAGTTCGGACTTCCTCTGCTTGAAGGTCGTCATGCATGGCTTGGACTTTTCTTGGCTATGGCTACCTTACTGTTTTATTTGGGGAATAATTTATGAAAAGGTTTTATGCTTCTTTACTATTGCAAGACAGGTTTTGATGTATTCTGATGTAAAAGGCTTTAGGCCTTATTTTATAAGGTAATGAAATTTGTTTTACTTTCGCTGTTATATATATATATGTTCTGTCTTGTAATATTTCTGTGCATGTTTACCTCGATAATGCTTCACCAAACCTAGTGCATTCCCTTTGTGAGTGACCCTAGCGGAGGTGGGGTGTTACATTTGGTATCAGAGCAGAAGGTTACCAGACTGGGCAAAAGTTTTTAAAACCTTCTGAAAACTATTTGAAAAACCATTTACAAAGAAGCATTTTTCAAGAAAATTTTGTTTTTAAAGGCTATTCCCCAAAAGCCATTAGCACTATCCTTTGTTTCCTTGATCGAATCCCTTTTCCTTTCTTTCCTCCATCTGTAGTCACAGTAGTTTTAACTGCGACTAATCCTTGTCTAGCTACGTAAGTGTTTTCCCGTGCGATGGAGGAAGTTCTCGAGAGACCTGTTACCGTGTTACAAGGAAGGGTAATAAGAGCAAGGATAAAGGACACGGACGTAAGGATAAGCAACTTGTTGGTATGGATTAGTCCACGAAGGAAGGCAAGGACAAGATCAGCGAGAGGGCAATTGTATGCTCTCACTCCTAGCGTACCTAAGAGGAATGGTACCGTTTCTGTTAAAGGCTTAGCCTTTCTTTTCTATCGTCCCGTCTAGACTTTGTTTTGATCATCGCATCATTTAAGTCTGCCTCGATAGTTAAGTCTCTGCACCTTTGTACTAGCAGGGTAGAAGATCCCACTTTTGTCCCAAAAATCTGGTTGGAGAGTCGGTCCATTTATTCATGACTTGTTTGGAATTGAGAGTGTAAATGCCAAGTGTTGAGATTAGAAGCAATGCTTCTATTGTTGAGCTATGGATGGATTCTAGGGATGAAGTGGTTATCCAGTAAGGGATGCCATTCTCGGTTTTGAAAGGAGGGTAGTTAAACTCTTAACTTGCCTTGGTAATACCCTCGAAGTCTCGAATAACCTTTTGGGTTTTGTCATGGTTAGTTACCTAGAATCTCTTGGTGCATTTATCGGAAATCTCTGATCCGGTCGAGTAACGTTCGCCAATAAGGCGGATGGTTCATTCCGCTTAAGCATTGGTTATAGGAACACCCTAGTAAGTGCACGTGGTAACATGGATTGGCATCGGTAAACGAGATCCAGAATTCACTAGTGAATTTTGGAGAGCTTGCATGAGTACGCAGATATGTTTGGGCCGAGCATACTAGGGAAAGAATAAGTGGAGTGAAACGAGAGGCGACAGTGAAATGAGTTCTGACTCATACCTTGGAAATAGGAATCAAGGAGCTACGAAAATCATGAAGTCAAAGGTGGTCAAGGCACATTGGAATTAAGCTCAAGGAAATGCGGCTTAAACGCGCGCATCATATCTCTTTTTAAGAGTATATCGTTGATCCATGGTTCTCCTGTAGAGCTTGCTTGCATGCTATCGCTTGGTGGATATCCTCTCGGTCCTGTTTCTGTTGCAAACCCCATAAGGAGTTTGTCTTGTTTATCTCCTCGATTTTATCTTGGGAACCTTAGGTAGAACTCTATGGATGTAAACATGTATTTAAAACATGTTATGATTGATATGGTTGCAAGTGGTTGCTCGTGGATGCGCGAATACACGTTAGATACTAGATCGACGCACTCACATTTTGCAGTGCATATGCATGAGTATTTATACTTGTTTGAAAGTTAATGTGTTGTCATGCGGATGTTGCATATGAATGAATGTTTGTGCACACATATAGTGTTTATATGACTAGGACTATTTTCATACATGTTGGACTCATGGCACTAAACATATTTTGCATTAGAAAGATCATTCAGGCCCGATCATTAGCATTAGCTAAGGAACATATACACACACTTTCTGCAAGTGTTCATAAAGCATTAGGAGTCTTTTAAGGACCATGGTTGCCTGTGGATGATGTTTTGAGTAGATGGATGATGGATGGTAGGATACGTTCCTCCTAACTTGGAGATTTCGAAATCCTTTAAGTTGGGGAGAATGTAACAACCCAGATTTTTACAACATGCTAAGACGAGAATCAAGGCAGAATTTAATTATAAAATCTGAATCAAGGGAAACAGGCTGTGCCATTGCGTTCGTCTCGGAAAAATACGCGAAATAGAGTCTGAGTTTTCGAAATTCGGAGTCCGTATGACCAACTTATGGCCCGTCAAAGTTTTCAGAAAATTTCAAGTTCAAAAACAAGTTCAAATTTGAATTCAGATTTCAAATTCAGCCAAGCAGAAGAGGCGAGAAAAATTCCCGCCACCCCCAAGTCGACTAGGGAGTCGACTTGGGAGTCGACACACCCCAGGTGGTGTCGACTGCCCAGTCGACACCCCTGTCGACTTGGGTGGTTGGCCAGTTGGCCTGGGTATGCCTGACTTGTTCCTCAAGACATGCTTTTGGGTCTGGTCTATTGGCCTGTGACGGGTTTTGAGGGTTCAGATAGGGCTGTCAACGGATACTTTCGGATACGGATAGTGCTATATCCGTATCCATATCCGAAATCATTTTCGGATATCAGATATCCGTATCCGCGGATCCGGACGGATATCGGATAATTATCCTATCCGCCAACGATCGATAAATCATGGAATACAAATGAAAATTTATAGTTTAACATGATTGTTTTTCAATTTCTTTGATCACTAAAGTGTTAAAAATAAGCATATATGATGAAATTAAATAGATTTGAGTAACTAAAATGCATTTAGTGCATATGATATAAACCTTCAACTTAGTAAAGCAATAAATAAATCTGATTCATTGTACTAAAATACATATAATTTTGAACATAATGTTAAAAATATTCGAATGGATAATTTTCGGATGCGGATATCTATATATCTGTATCCGCATCGGCTTTTTCGGATATCGGATATTTATCCGCTTTTCGGATACGGATGCGGACGGATATCGGATTTTTCGGGTACCCGTTGCCAGCCCTAGGTTCAGATCTATCCTAGGGTTAATCTAAGGGCCTAAACTACTCCTAATCTCTATAAAAACACCCTAGGACCTAACCTAAATCACTAAAAATCAATCCTACAACTAAGTGCTGCCAAAATCTATCTTGATCATGGCCTCCATCTCCAACTCCAAGAGCTCATGCATTCAAATAGGATCCAAATCAAAGGTGCTAGCTTGCTACATCAAATCAAGGGAGTGAATCAACGTTGCTATGCAAGTTTCATGACGATTCTTCAACAAAGGAGCCACCTTTCTTGGTCAAGACGATTCATGATCTTTCCCTAAGCCTGGCTATGTAAGTTCTAGCTACTTGTAGATTCTAACGGTGGTTCTAATGTGACATGGAATAAAATGCGATGAAACATAAGTATGCTAGCCTATGTGAACCTAACTTTGCCCCTTTTCTATGATCTATGACCTTGGGCTAAGTTGTAGCGACTTAATCATGCCACTCATGTTATGCTTAACCTAGTTTATCTTGCAAGTTTGAATCTTTATCTATGGAATGCTAGCATGAACCTTTGGGAACCATTTGACTTGTGAAACATTGGCAAAGATTTGACTTTGGGGCTTATGCATGTAAATGAACCCAAACCCCTTATGATACTATGCATGTTTGTGGCCAAATTCCCTTATGATACTATGCATGTTTGTGGCCAAATTCCCTTATGATACTATGCATGTTTGTGGCCAAATTCCCTTATGATACTATGCATGTTTGTGGCCAAAAACCCCTTATGATGCTATGCATATTTTGAGGCCAAACCCCCTTATGATACCGTGCATATTTGTGGCCAACCCCTTTTTGGCATCGTGCATGTTTTGAGGCCAATATGTAGCATAGTATCCTTACTATGTTGACTCGCTTTTACTTGGGTTGGAAACACGATTTGGGGTCGGATAGACGAGCGTGATTATGACATGATAATTTGACATGGGATTTCATGAAAATATGACACTCATGATACACCTAAATGGGGACATGACATGGGGGGTAAACATGGGACTTGAAACTAGACACGTATGGGTTGTAAGTGTAATATGACACTAGACCAAACATGAAAGTGGCCAACTCGAGGTTGGGTTGAGTTTGTAGCATAAATCTACCCGGACCCGCCCGGCTTAACTAGTGGCTACAAACAATAGGACCCAATGTGAGTTGTTGGTCATATAGCACTTAAAACCCGAGGTTAGACTAGGTTGTGGTGTAAATCTACCCGGACCCGCCCGGCTTAACTAGTAACCACAACAAAGTCTAATGTGAGAGGTTGGGGTGCATTAATTTAATTAATGCCACATGAAAAGGTTAAGTAATTTTGACTAATGACACTTAACCGATATGACACGAATAGGTAGGTTAAGTGGAACCGGACTTGATTTCTTAATGACACTTAACCAAACAAGACAATTAGGGGATGGGGTTAAGTAACCTACACTTAACTAATCTAAACACGGTAATTAGATGGGGTTAAGTAACCTACACTTAACTAATCTAAACACGGTAATTAGATGGGGTTAAGTAACCTACACTTAACTAATCTAAACACGGTAATTAGATGGGGTTAAGTAACCTACAGTTAACCAATCTAGACATGGTAATTCGATGGGGTTAAGTTAAACCCTTAACCAATCTAAACTTGGTAATTCAATGAGGTTAAGTAACTTATACTTAACCAATTATACATGATGATTTGATGAGGTTAAGTAACCTATACTTAACCAATCTAATATGCGGACCTGATAGGGTTAAGTCACAAGACCTTTTAAATATACTTAACCATTGTAATACGATTAGTGGATGAGGTTAAGTAAACCTATACTTAACCAATCCAACTCGATAATCCGATGAGGTTAAGGTAATCTATGCTTAACCAATTTAACACGATAATCTGATAGGGTTAAGATAAACAAATACTTAACCAATTTGACTTGATGATTGAATAGGGTTAAGTCATGAGCTTCTTGGTATACTTAACCAACTTGTAGGGCTAGGTCTTGGACTTGAATACTTAGCCAAATCTTGACATGATTCGTAGGCAGGTTAAGTCATGAACTTAAATGACAATACTTAACCCATTAGACAAAACCCTAGTTCAGGGGACTAGGTGGAAAACCGGGATTAACAAGGATAACGGAAAAGGAGACTAAGTGGTAAACCTTAGTTTAGGAAACTAAGTAATAATTCTTAGTCAAGAGATTTGGACCAGTTCACAGATAGATGAGTAACCCGATACGGTAGGTCATCGCTTAAACACACGAGGAGGAGCAAATTATCTGACTTAGATAATGGCTTCAACGAACTGGGTGACGAAGCGGTAGCTTCGGGGGACGTGAGGGTACTCTTGGTATCCCTCTATGAGGTGGCAGATGGTCCATGAAACCTGGCCTCACAGAGGTTAAGGTCTGCGGTAGAAGAGCCAAGAGTATGCCTTGGTTGCTATGCGAGCGACCTAAAGACTGGGATGGATTAGCGTGGAGTCGACGATACTTGTTTTTGCCCTGGATAGCACGTCGCCGACTACCTACCATCTTTAGTCAATCGTGTACGTACGGAAAGGCAGAGAACTCCCAACAGACCATGTTCTTGCTATCGAGTCATGGGTGAGGTTGGCCCATAGGAAAGTGGGGCTATAGTGGGGTCGGGATGTAGTTCTCATACATGATTTTTCTTGGATTGCCTTTCAGTAGTTGAGGGAGGGGTCACGTGGGACCATAGCCACGGATACAAAACAGACCTTGATATCTGCATCAGCAGACGACTTAAAGCTCCCGACCGAGTTCCGTATTTATCGATTTGCCCTGGCACGGAACTCGGATGGCACATTGAGATACATGTGCATCTAGACATGGAAAACGATTCACGATATATACGTGGGATAAAGGGCGTGGTTGACGGGTGGCATAATCCCTATTGGCCCTAGGTGGCTTGAACCCAAACCGAGACACGGAAACGTTCATTAGGTAGCATAATCCCTAGTGGTCCTAGGTGGCATAAATCCTAAGTGAACACGCGATAGTTCATGGTAAGAAAACATAACTGGATCAAGGGTAGCAGTCCAAAATAACTTCAAGGGTAAAATGGTACTACGTTGAGGTGGTATAGGGTTACATGGGAAAGCCCGTACGGCCTATGGTAAAGGACTGAACTTATACATGGAAAGAAACATACGAGTTGGGAAAACCTACATATGCTATATATTAGGTTGACATGGACCATTACATGACATTGTGCAAGGGACGTTCATAGGTAACACATGACGCGGGTTGGGATACTAGTACGAGAGGTGCAGAGCAAATATACATGATAGATACCGTGGGATGTTATACATGATAGATACCTTGTGATAGTATACTTGATAGAAAACCTGACGATGTGATACCTTGATTTATCTTGTCACCGTAGTTTATCATGATACCTTAGTTTATCTTGCTACAATAGTTCATCCAGTTATCTTGGTTTAGCTTATCTATCTTGTCGTCATCCTTATGTTTACTTTCAGTTTATGCATGTCATGTTACCTTTACCTGTTTTTATGCTGGAAGTAGATAGGACTTACCAGTCTTTATGACTGACCCGTTTTCTTTCGCCTCTTTGTCTTCCGTTTCCCCCCAGGTTTTTCAGGGAGGAAACTCTGTTATTTAGTTCGGACTTCCTCTGCTTGAAGGTCGTCATGCATGGCTTGAACTTTTCTTGGCTATGGCTACCTTACTATTTATTTGGGGAATAATTTATGAAAAGCTTTTATGCTTCTTTACTACTGCAAGACAGGTTTTGATGTATTCTGATGTAAAAGGCTTTAGACCTTATTTTATAAGGTAGTGAAATTTGTTTTACTTCTGCTGTTATATATATATATGTTCTGTCTTGTAATATTTCTGTGCGTGTTTACCTCGATAATGCTTCACCAAACCTAGTGCATTCCCTTTGTGAGTGACCCTAGCGGAGGTGGGGTGTTACAATTTGTTTATGCCATTATATGTCAATCTAGTTAGTATTATAATTTCTATCATCTTTCCCTTTTTATTTTATATAGCCTGGCTCCTTTTGAGCCTAAGGATGCCGCTGAAATATGCGAACGCGTTAAACGAGGAACGAGGGGATAAACACTGAAACTGGGCATAACTTATAATTGCGAATTTGGGGATAACCTGGATAAAATTTATATTTGGGTATATAGTTTATTATGAACATAACTCGGGGAAAGGGGCATGAAAACCTATAACGACATAGGTAAAAATTGGCTAATAATGAAATGCCTAGGATTAGAGTAATTAGAAACTGTAACTACGCCTATACACGAGTTTAAATTACACTTGTGGTGGAAGTCTGCCCGGAACCGCCCGACATATCCAGCAACCACAAGTAGTGAATCTAATGTGAGGGGTCTAGGTGCACAAATATGAGACATGCTAAGACACGAGGTTAAGCCTGACTTGTGGAAGAAGTCTGCCCGGAACCGACCGGCATATCCAGCATCCATAAGTGGTAGGCTTAATGTAAGGGGTCTAGTACATTATAACCATAAACAGACATGGTAATGAATTGGAATACTTAACCTAGTTAAATCCATAGGGATTGTATGAACATGAATTTGAATAGGGGTTAAGCGAACTTGGTTGAAACAATGGGAAGGTTAAGCATATCTGGGTAGGGTGGGTAATATTTATATATAGGCCCACAAACTTAACCAGTTGGGGTTATGTAATTAAAGACACCGCTAGATAAGCATAACGTGTGGAAATTCTAGTGGGGATACAATACAAAGGGGAGAGCTTGTATCATCTTGTGTGGAGGACCCATTTCGGTCAATAACCCGTAAAACGGTATCAGACGAGTACTCCGCCCTAGGTCAGAGCCGGGACATGCTTACTGGGTTAATTGTAAGAGATCCAAACGTGGAGGACGGTGTGGGCGGTGAAAACCGACCGGGGACATGTGTGTGCATGGTCCGGGCAGAGGGGGATAAGACGACCGTGACACCTATAGATATGGTTGTGCACATCAACGAAGGGTTGCCACTTTAGGAAGTGATACCTCCTACTGTGGGGCCGACACAGGGTATCTACGGAGTAGGGAGCCGATCGATTAGGGTAGTAGTTAGGGTACATCCAGACTCTGGTAAAGTTTAAGAGCCTATTAGGATGGGCTACATGTGGATTGTATAGGGTTAAAACCACTCACCGGAAGTACGCCTAAATCTAATCTTATAGTTGTTGGAATCATCTCATTCTAGTTATACTAGTATTGGTTCAAAGTAATCATTAGAAGCATATACACTCTATCATGTTTACCTTGTCATACCTACCTTTTGTGATATTATCTTTCTTATCCACTTTATATGCCTGTCATGATACTTTTACTTATTTATTTGCTAAAAGTAACTGGACTCGCTAGACTTTATGTCTGACCCATTATGTTTCCTCTTTTTTCTTCCGTCCCCCTCCCCCCAGGTTCTCGGGGTGGGAATACTCAAGCTTGATCATGATTCTGCTATCATTTTGCTGGAGGTGCTCAGATGTATTTCTCAAGCTCCTATCTTTCCTACTATGGCTATGTTTTTATTTGGGGATTATGCTTTTTTTATTTTTGTACTCTGATGTTTTAAGTGCAAGACAGAGATTTTAAGATGTACTGGGTTTATGTATTTTCATACATATGATGTTTTGAACCACGATGCTTTATGATTAATAAAGTTTTTAATTCTGCTTCTATTTTATATCTGTCTTGTAATGTTTCTGTTTACCTATAACGCTTCACGAAACTTAATGCATTCTCTTAATGAGTGACATTAATGGATATGGGGTGTAACACTTGGTATCAGTGCTAAAGGTTACCAGATTAGATAAAAGTTTTTGAAAATTATTTTCAAAAAGGTTTTAAAAGAAAGCATTTTCAAAAGAAAGGTCTGTTTTGAAAAACATATTTCCCAAAGACATATGCAATATCTCTCGATTCTCCGCTTGGTTCCTTTTTCTTTTTTGATTGGGGATCTGATTCTTCCCGAAAGGTGTCCCCATTGCGGCATGGTTCTGTAGGCATGTTAAGACTGCAGTACATGTCGAAGGGCAATGAAGTGCCTAATCTCCATCTGTAGCCGCAATAGTTTCACCTACGGCTAATTTTCTCGAGTTTCATAAGGATTTCCGTGCAATGGAGGCAGCTCTAGAGAGACTTATTAGCTTGTTACACAAGGATGGTAAAAAGGAGAATAAGGGAGTTAAGGCTAAAGAGTGCAGCCTAAGGATGAGAAAAATAATAGCCCAGGAAGGGAACATAGATAAAGTTCAAATAAAGGGAAGAAGAAATGTCTTGAGCACTTGGATCATTTGGTCAAGAAATGCAGAAGTAGGAAGAACGTTTTTTTCCATTATGTAGAGATCGGACACTTTTCTATGGAGTGCCCGAAGAAGCAAGGACAAGGTCAAAGGGCAGGATCTTCAAGAGGGAAGGTGCATGCTCTCGTGATCAGTGCTCCAGATAGAGGAAGGAAAATTTCTATGGAAGGTTTGATTTCTCTTTCCAATCATCCTTTTAGAACTCTTTTTGATTCTAGCGCTTCACATTCATTTATATCTAGTTCTGTGGTTGAGTCTCTACACCTACTAATATGGTAGTGGATCCCATTGTTGTCTCAAACCCCATTGGGGGTACGACTCATCTATCTATGATTGAGAATATCTGCGTTGGGTGACGAGTTTGAGTGCGACGCATATGTGGTCAGTTTTATGGGCTACAGATTAATTCTAAGAATGGATTGGCTAGTCACGTATGGTGCCATTCTAGATCGTGAGAGGAGGGACGTTAGACTTTTGACTTGCCATGAGAGGACCCTCGAGATTTCTTGTGACCCTAAGGGGTCTGTCACGCTTAGTTTCCTAGAGTCACTTGATGCATCTATCGATGATCTGCGAACTGTACCAGTAATATATGAGTATTCAGATATTTTGATGAGATTCGGGGCTTACCTCCGAGGTGCGAGATTGATTTCCATATATACTTAGTGGGTAAGCAAAGCCAGATTGCATTACCTGTGCGCCATATGGCTCCAAGGGAAAGAAGGGAGCTCAGCAAGCAAGTAGGGGAGCTACTTGAGAAAGGGTTTTCTTTTTGGCTGGAATGAAGAAAGATGTAGTGGAGTTTTCTTCTCAATATTTGATTTTCCAGCAAGTCAAAGCTGAGCAAAAGAAGTCCGGTGGTTTACTTCATCCTTTGGAAGTCCCACCATGGAAGTGGGAGAGCGTCTCGATGGATTTCATCGATGGTTTGCCGAGATCGAAGAAAGGCAACACCAGTATTTGGGTTGTAGTGGATAGAATTACTAAGAGCGCTCATTTCATTCCAGTCAAGAGTAAGAGGACGACAACATGGTTGACAGCAGTTTACATTCATGAGATAACCCGTCTTCATGGAGTACCTTCCAGTATCATAAGTGATCATGACCCATTTTCACCAGAAAGTTCTGGAGGATCTTGCAAGAAGCATTAGGTACATAGTTATGTTTGAGCACCGCTTATCATCCTCAGACCGATGGACAGATGGAGAGGGTGAACAGGGTTCTAGAGGATCTTTTGAGGTTGTGTATGCTAGACTTCAGAGGGACTTAGGAAGAGCATCGTCCTTTAGTAGAGTTTGCATACAACAACAGTTATCAAGCTAGCATTGGCATGACACCCTTTGAGGCATTGTACGGACGACCCTGTAGATCACCAACTTGTTTATGGGAATCTACAGAAAGACTATTACTTGGACTAGATATGGTCAGAGTAACATCCGAGAAGATTGACCTTATTAGACGGTGGATAAAGACAGCTCAAGATAGGCAGAAATCCTACGTAGACAAGAGAAGGACTGACATTGAATTTGAAGTGGGAGACATGGTTTTTTCATTAGGGTATCACCTTTGAGGAATGTGGTTTGCTTTGGATCTGTAGGGAAATTGGCACCAAGATTTCTAGGACCATTTCCCATAATAGAAAGGATCGACCAAATGGCTTATAGAGTAAAGCTACCTTGAGAGACTATCCGACGTTCATGATGTTTTCCATGTTTCTCGTTTGCGGAAGTGCTTTCATGATACCGCATAAGTAGTTGAGCCGAGTATATTGGAGGAAGTAGAGGTGGAACGGAAGGCGATAATCAGACGAGTTCCTACCCGTATTCTTGGATCAGAAGTTAAGAAGCTACGCAATAGAGAAGTCAAGTTGATGAAGGTTCAGTAGGGAGAAAACCCAGAGGATGCAACTTGGGAGACCAAAGACAAGATTCATGCTTCGTACCCTTTTCTTTTCGAGGGTATGTTCTTAACTTCCTTTCCAAAGCTTTCATTTATGCTTGTTTCTATCATCTAAGTGTATCCTATCAAATCGAATATTCGACCTTTAGGTTGGAATCCCATGGATGTAAACATGTGTTTGAGACATGTTATGTTTGATGGATGCAAGTGGATGCAAGTGTTTTCTAGTGGTTGCTCGTGGATGCATATACACACACATTAGGCACTAGACCGGCTCAATCACTCTCATACTGCATATGGATATGTGTGAATTTTTTTCTTCTTTTAATGGATGGAAATGGATGTATCATCATGTGGATGATGCATTTGGATGGATTGTTGTGCACACATATAGAACTTACATGTTATAATAGGATTATTTACATACATGTTGGATTCATGGCACTAACACATTGCATTAAGGAGGTCGACTGAATCAGTAGACCGCCTGATCTTCGCATTAGTATTGGGACATATACACACACCTTTGAATATGTTCATTTAAGCATTAGAAGTCTTTAAGGACAATGGATGCTTGGGCTTGGTGGATGAGTAGATGGGTGATGGATGGTAGGATATACATTCTTCTTAACTTAGAGATTTCAGGGACAAAACCCTTTGAGTAGGGGAGAATGTAACACCCCGTAATTTTAACAACACTAAAGAGGACAAATTAAAGAATAATTAATTAAACATTCAGAATTAAGGGAAACAGACTATGCTATTGCGTCCGTCTCGAAATTCTAGTCAAGATGAACACTTGGTTTGCGTAAAACGCACACCGTATGAAGAAGTCATTAAGGTTTGAAGTTTGTATACGCGCAAGAAGAATATATATATATATATAAGGTCCAGAATTAAAAAATTGAATTCAAAATCGTTCAAAATTCGAAAATTAAAGAGGCGGCAAAAATCCCACCCAAGGGTGTCGAACCCTTAAGGGGGGTGTCGACGAGGGGGTCGACCCCCCTGCGGTAGACTGGGCAGATTAGGGTTTTGGCTATAAATATGGCCTCATTTCTCTAGTTTCCTCGCACTGAAAATAATGTAGGACTAGATGCTATCGCTGCCCGGACTAAATCAAACCTTTTTCTTCTTCTGTAATCGAGTTAATCAAGTTTAGAGTTATTCAAGTGTAGATCTGTGATTCAACATCTGCTATTCTCCTTCTGTTTTTCTAGATCCAAACACTGTGAGTTTAAGTTACTTTTAGATCTGAATAAATAAAAGTAAAACCTGATATGACGTTAACTTGGATCTATGCATGTGACCATCTGAATCAAATCAGATTAGCTATAACCTGTGTATCTATGATGTTATGACATGATTATGACTTAGATCTAAACCTTCACCTATTTATCATGTCAGATCTGTCATTGTTTCACTGTTTAGCTAACCTTATACTGTCCCTATCATGTTTGTGGTTAAATTGGATCTGTTATTGGTTGGATATCTAAACCATTGTTTAGATCTTATCATGTCTTTTATGACATCCTTATTATGTTAGAATCAGTTCTATTATCATATGTTCATCAGATCTGTTCCTATGTGCCTATCTTGTCATTATGCTACTATATGTTTATGCCATTATATGTCAATCTAGTTAGTGTGGTCATTTCTATCATCTTCCCTTCATCTTTCCCTTTTTATTTTATTTAACCTGGCTCCTTTCGAGCCTAGGCATGCAACTGAAATATGCGAAAGC
This sequence comes from Allium sativum, assembly GCA_030737875.1. Lineage (NCBI taxonomy): Eukaryota > Viridiplantae > Streptophyta > Magnoliopsida > Asparagales > Amaryllidaceae > Allium > Allium sativum. The sequence continues at coordinate 124,558 of JASFAX010000117.1, read as the reverse complement.
GTTAAACGGGGAACGAGGGGAAAACATTGATATTGGGCATAACTTGTAATTAGGAATTTGAGCATAACCTAGATAAAATATATATTTGGGCATATAGTTTATTATGAACATAACTTGGGGAAAGGGGCATGAAAACCTATAACGACATAGGTAAAAATCGGCTAATAATGAAATGCCTAGGATTACAGTAATTAGAAACTGTAACTACGTCTAAACACGAGGTTAGATTACACTTGTGGTGGAAGTCTGCCCGGAACCGCCCGACATATCCATCAACCACAAGTAGTGAATCTAATATGAGGGGTCTAGGTGCACAAATATGAGACGTGCTAAGACACAAGGTTAATCCCGACTTGTGGAAGAAGTCCGCCCGGAATCGATCGGCATATCCAGCATCCACAAGTGGTAGGCTTAATGTGAGGGGTCTAGTACATTATAACCATAAATGGACATGGTAATGAATTGGAATACTTAACCTAGTTAAATCCATAGGGATTGTATGAACATGAATTTAACTAGCGGTCAAGTGAACTTGGTTGAAACAGTGGGAAGGTTAAGTATATCTGGGTAGGGTGGGTAATATTTATATATAGGCCCACAAACTTAACCGGTTGGGGTTATGTAATTAAAGACACCGTTAGGTAAACATAACCTATGGAAATCCTAGTAGGGGTACAAGAAAAGGGGGAGAGCTTGTATCATCTTGTGTGGGGGACCTGTTTCAGTCAGTAACCCATAGAACGGTATCAGACGAGTACTCCACCCTAGGTCAGAGTCGGGACACGCTTACTGGGCTGATTGTAAGAGATCCAAACGTGGAGGACGGTGTGGGCGGCGCAAACCGACCAGGGCCATGTACGTGCATGGTCCGGGAAGAGGGGGATAAGATAAATGTGACACCTGTAGATATGGTTGTGCACATCAACGAAGGGTTGCCACTTTAGGAAGTGATACCTCCTACTATGGGGCCGGCACAGGGTATCTACGGAGTAGGGAGCTGATCGATTATGGTAGTAGTTAGGGTACATCTAGAATCTGGTAAAGTTTAGGAGCCTGTTATGTTGGGCTGCTTATGGATTGTATGGGGTTAAAACCTCTCACTGGAAGTACGCCTAAATGTACCATCTTATAGTTGTTGGGATTATCTCATTCTGGTTATACTAGTGTCGTGCAGAGTAATCATTAGAAGCGTATACACTCTATCACATTTACCTTGTCATACCTGCCTTTTGTGATATTATCTTTCTTATCTACTTTATCAGCCTGTCATGATACTTTTACTTATTTATTTGCTAAAAGTAACTAGACTCGCCAGACTTTATGTCTGACCCTTTTTGTTTCCTCTTCTTTCTTCTGTTTCCCCTTAGGTTCTCACGGTGGGAATACTCAAGCTTGATCAGGATTCTGCTATCATTTTGTTGGAGCTGCTTAGATGTATTTCTCAAGCTCCTATCCTTTCTACTATGGCTATGTTTTTATTTGGGGATTATGCTTCTTTTATTTTTGTACCGAGATGTTTTAAGTGCAAGACAGAGATTTTAAGATGTACTGGGTTTATGTATTTTCAGACATATGATGTTTTGAACCACGATGCTTTATGATTAATAAAGTTTTTAATTTCGCTGTTATTTTATATCTGTCTTGTAATGTTTCTGTTTACCTATAACGCTTCACGAAACTTAATGCATTCTCTTAATGAGTGACATTAATGGACGTGGGGTATCACAAGGGGTTTTAATGCATTACTTCATCATGAAGTCTTATTAATAATTAAATAATATATATTCACTACCTTATATATACACCTCAATATGGTCAAACCCAAAAAAAAATTACACCGCAGTCAACCTAATAACGAAGCCGCCATTTAAATGAAATCAGCGGCAGCTGCTCTTCGAACATTCCTCCACATATATCTCGCGATTTGACCATCCACTCGAGGAGCTCTCAACTACAAAAGTGACAAACAAAAAGAGATGTATCATCTGAACGGCAGTGATCAGTTTTGGGGTTGTGTGGTGACCGGATCAGTTCTCGACGAGGCTGGAACTCGTAGGATTTTAGATGAAAATCAGGGAGGTCAGGTTGCAAACTGTTTCAAGCAAAGGTAGGGTGGACTGAGGTGCTCGGAATGGTGGTTTCAGATCACCGTCCGATGGACGGTAATAGGTGCAGTGGTGGACTTTCCATGTCCAATGACAGGAGCCTGCGAATTGGTTGCGAGCAGACAAGGAGGCAACGGGGTAGGCAATGGCGACCCCGTTGATGCCAGTCAGCGTTCAGGCAGACTTCTGGTGGTGGAGCTCCGGTAGGAGAACGATGCGTGTGTGGTGTATTTTCGTATGTGGAGTGCTTGAACAACGAAGGACTGAAGCATGGAACTAAAAGAATGAGACATTGGGATGTGGCATGGTGCAAATGTTTAAAACGAAGGAGTAGGAGATTATATATGTATATATATAATCGGACGTGAGTAGCCTGCTCATTTCAAAACAAATTCGGGCATCCTTTTCTTTTACGTGAATAGTAGATTTGGGCATAATTTCTTGAAGGCGGAGTAGTAATTAAAAGTGGACAAATGGAGCAGAGTTATATGGAAAATTTGACAGAACGATCAACGAAGATCTGGGAAATTCTGACCAATCCGGTTAGTTCTTTCTTTGCGTGAAGACAAGGTTGGGGAATGTTTAAATGTGACGTGGGGTTTTGGTCTGGGAACAACAAACATGGAAAGAGGAAATTGATTTCGACCCTATTGATTTTCAAAAGAAGAAGTCGGGCCTGGTATAGACAAAGTAATTATAATTTTATACTTAGTAAATTCTAGCTTAATTAAGGAAATCAATTATTTATAACAATGGACAGGTTGGCATATCTTGAATGAAGAAAAATAAATAGAGCTTGGGAAAGATTATAGAAACATCCTTTTACGTTATTTAAAGTAATTACCATAATAATTGTTAATTAATAACTAATAATTTACTTTATAATCGATAACTTATATAATTGTATATATCTCACCCATGTTGACAGAATTCAACAAATAAATTGCAATGGGATCATGGTGAGAAGCACAACATTATGGAAAAGAATTTGATGCAAAATGGAATTAACTGGATTTCTTTCAGTTAAATTAAAAAAAATGTTTAATTTAACTAAAACGAGCCGATTAAACAACGAATTGAAATCAAGGTGAGTTAAACTCACTCAGTTCTTCCCACTTATATTTTATATAAGTCGGGTTTTATAATTGTGTGCTATGCTTGCTAATGGTTGACTATTTGATTAATATATATTCATATATTGACTGAACCGATGAAATTAAACGTTTGTTTAATTTCAGTGGAAAACCAAATTGTTATTTTAATGATTGAACCCAATGAAGGTAACTTACCTTGTTGGTCACGTTTATAAAATAAACATGTTTAATTATTTGAATTGTTTTGTTAATTGGTTGATGTTAAATAGTCGTTATTTACTGTTATAGAAATTATCAGTTAAATGGAATTGAATGGTCTGATTTGAGATAACCTATTTGAATACAGGGAAGAACAGGTTGGAGGGATCCAATTGGATTCCTCAAATATGTTAGATATTATTTATTTTTATATTATCATTATATGAACTGTTTAAACTAATCTGTTTGGAGGATTGATTTGACTAATTACCGTTGACCTAAAATTCAACGTTAATTTTTTTTAAACCAATGGGTGATACTGGTTGAGTAATTGACGGTATATGGCCTATAAATTAATCGTTTTATAAATATCGATTTACCGTTAAGTGAATCGATAGAACTGTAGTTATAAACTTTAATTTATAACTAGAGATAGATTTTGAAATATATTATTTTGAATAAAAGTTTGTTGAAAGGAAATAAATATTTCTTATTATTTGAATGTATAATTAATTATTAATTGATATTATAAAGTAAATTCTGATGTTAATCAGATTTATAAACAAGTGAATAGAAATTAACCTAACGGTTAAAAGTTGGATAATTATTTTAAGAAACAACTAAATGGAATTTATTTAATTTATTTAAATTAATTATATTGTTAATTAATTTAAAAGAAGAACGAATTGGAACTGGTTAATAAACTAACCGTGTTTTGAGTCGACTAAGTCAACCGTTTTAACTGGGATTGATTATTTAATTAGTTCGATTTGAATTAATCTAGTGTAATAGTTTAACAAATATTTGTTTTAATTTTAATAAGATTTTAAAAAGGAATTAACTAATTATTTTAGTTAATAAGGAAATTAACTACTTCTACGATAGTTAATGGTTGAAGTAAATAGTTATTTTAACTAATAATAATTTAGGAGATTTCTTTTTAATTGAAATACAATTAAAAAGTAATCGAAGTGGAAATGAAATCTAAGTGAATTGTGAAAGGAATCTATGACCGGGTTTTATTATAAACCTGAGTTCTATGACGAAGTTATAAAAGGAATTTTAAACCTGAGATAGCTTAAATTAATGTTTACTTAATGTTTGAATTAATAAAAAGAAATTGGAGAATAAAAGGGTTTGTCTTAAACCAGAATTGTATAAACGATGTTTATATAAAGGGATATGAAATTAAAGCGTTAATTTGAATTAACGTTATTAAATAATGGAATTGAGAGAAATGAATGGAATCGAAAGGAGAATTTCAAAAGGAAAAGATTAAAAATGGATTTGTAATTTGATTTGGTAAAAGATTTAGTAATGGGATTTGGTAATAGTAATTCGAGTTATAAAATGAATTCTTTGAAAGAAGTTAAGGTTAAGAGGTGATATTATTAAGAAATTGCTTAATTAACATATTAAGTAATGCTAAGTTATATTTAAAAAGAGATATTGCAAAAGTAGGAAGGTGTTATAAACCATATTTAAATATAATAGTTTAATGAGATTTGTTTGATATTAGAATAAATATCGGTTTTTGAATTACAACTCATATCTGTCTTAAGATAAGAACGTTGTTGATCAAGGTCTGAGAGGTAAAAAAATACTCCAACTTGAATAACTTCAGGGTTATCTAAGGATGATATTAGTTTGTAATGGGAAAGAGGTTAAAAATAATTTATTTTTCCCTATGAGAAATAATAATGCAGCGTTAATTGTAAGATTTGAGAATAAACAATGAGATTTCCAAAGTAACAGAAATGGGAAATTTTGAAAAAAATATATATTTATATATATAATGATATTTCTAAAAGTAAAAGGAAATAAAAGTTGAGTTTTTGGAATGAGTTTATCCTGGAAGAATAGGAGTCAGATATTGTTTTCAGGTAATAATGTTTTATGTGAAATTTAATAAAATCAAAAGTGGAATATATATATGATTTAATTCTAATGTATTTGAAATAGTTTTGTGAATATTCGTTGAAATGAAATAAGAAGTAAATACGGTATTTCAAATTATTGAAAGATTTATAAGTTTAATTAACCATTCGTTAATTATTTTTAATTAAGAAGGCCAAGTGATGCTGATGCTGAATATTGAACCATTGAACTCATTTTATTTTCATAATTTAAAAAATTGTTTATTTTGATAGTTAATTAACTGACTATCAAATTTGACCAATATGATTGTTGGTACGGAAAGACTGGTATCGAATTTATATTCGAAAACCATTCCGAATCAGCAAATACGCGAAGATGCTGATTGAAGACGGAGCATTGAAGACCGTGGATCTTCATAAGCGGAGGGATTAGTCAAAATCTCTGGTTAGCTCCCGGAGATAAACTATGATTCTGTCGTGGTTGGAATCTACATATTGCAAGGACTTCTAGCTAATGATCCATGGGGTGACTCCTATATTGGATGTAGTAGGAGAGTATCTTCGATTCATCATGTTCCTGAATGACTTCTATGGACGAATGTCCGACAAAGTATTTTCTAAAAACCACGTACGTTGATTTTTACAAATATATCGAGTCAGTGGCAAAGAGGGTCACTTCTTTTATATCCAGAGTATATTTATGGATGTCAATTAGTGATTTGACGGATATTACGATGTATCATTTAAAGTGAATGGTGGCCAGATATTCTGAAAAGGTAATTTAAACTTCAAACCTCATCAACCGGGAAATGGTATAAAATCAGGTAGGTCGCATGGCTATGTGGGTCGCACCTATCAAAAGGGTATATTATTACCTGAGCAGGAGAAATCAAATGCCTTCGGTTATCCCTTTTATTTTTATATGTATGTTATCGGTTCGGTTGGCTGGCCCCCAACCTTGGTGATGATATATTCAGTACTCTCAAGCGAAGTAAGGGGTCGGTCATGTTTAGCCTGGGTTGCAAGATGTTCTTGTTGAACCCCAATGTATTCATCTCCGGATGTACATTGTCGAAAAGGTGGTTGCCCATAACTTGCCATGGAAATCCATTATCCAATAAGCACCCGCAGTTTTGATTGCATACTATATATGTAGAGCGTGAGATGCAAGCGTTCTGCTAGATTGATATTTATTTGTATTTAGACACTATTATAATATCAGAAAAGTTATTGATTTCAAAAATGTTTTGGGTTATCGTAAGGTAAAAACCATCCGTATTTATGTGCGGATTTGGTCTTAAGATTATCCTTTTCTTTCAAAAAGAGTGATTTAAAAATCAAGTTGTGTGATATCCTTAAACTTATTTTGTTTTTCTCACTCTGGTTCACCAGACTAATCCGGCATTTGTAATGCTCAGGTTAGACCAGGTTGTACAGGTCCCGATTATTAGATGCTGCGAAATTCAGAGATGAGCTGGAGGTGTTCAGACATATGATATCTAGTATTAATTCCGCTGTGTGATTGTATATGAGGACAGGTTGTTATAACTATCTAGATGTGTTGATGTACTCTGATGATTGTAAGTATTTTTCAATCTCTCAATAAAGATTTATTTCTATATTATATTTTGTTCCGCTACGATGTGAGACTTTGATTCTGTGTTATTTCTTCTTCTATTCTACCTTTCTTTCTTATCTCACCCTCTAATTTCTTTCTAATAACTATCTGGTGTTTCTGATACTTGAGTTTTAGCAATTAATACTGGTTTATGTATTATTGTAGGAATTCGGGTGTCGAATTCCTTACCAGGTTGTTACAAAGAAGGAGGCAAGAATGAAAGGAGAGAGTGGAGCGAATGGAAGTGAAGAGAGGGGGCACTTTTATACATAGAATGTAGGCTTAAAAGAGTGACAACACGTAGGATATGTGTCCTCTTTCCATGCTTTTACCAAAACCATGTGTTTCCATCCATGGTTTTATTTCTGGGTTAGTTTGTCTAAGGTCCCGATTAAGTTTCGAAATTAGGCTCACATCCCTGTCTTAAATTTTTCTAAATAAGTACCTATTTTTCATAAATCAGCAAAAAAGAAATTCATGTAAATTCATAATTAAATACAACAACTAATCATCATTAAAAAGTCAGGCATTAAAATTAACAAAAAAAACTCAAAACCCAAAATAACAAACAATAAAAACAACGAATCACCAGTATTATGCATCAAACGATGCACTTATTTGTAACAGCTGCTTACATTTCTGCATATATTTTAGTTATGCATCAAACTGCAGTATAAATGCAGAAATGTATGCACTAATACTACAATAAATGCTTCATTTCATGCATTAATTCAATTTTGGCCTGTTTTTAACGCATACATAGTTTTTAAACATTGTTGCATACATTTATGCATTTATAAGTAATAAATGCGTACATTTCTACATATATTCATAAGCCTTCATCTGTTTTAACTTTGTTGCATACATTTTTGCACTTATACGGAATAAATGCATACATTTCTGCAACAATTCATAGCCCATGCAGATTAATTCATCTTTATATGCATACATCTCAGCAACTATTACCATTATATGCATACATGTATGTATATATTCATCTTGATTTTCAATATAAACCCTGGATGAATATATGCATACATGTATGCATATATTGAGTATTAATGCATAGATGTATGCAACTTTTTTTTAGGTTGCTTCTAGTAATATTTGCGATTTTTTTAACAAGTAGCGCATTTCTTTTTGGAAAACACGTAAGTGTTGAAAATAGGGACCCGCTTTGCATTTGAAAGTTGGGAAGGATGTCGTTTGTATTTCCAATCCTTTTAGGGATGTCACGCTTATTTTCACTTTATTTCTAACACTTTTGGTAGCATTTTTCATAGGAAATGCTATGGTAAGTCTTTCACAACATTAGGGAAGTGTTACAACAAGTTTGCTAATACGTTTTGAACAATATATTTTGACAAAAGATGATCAATTTGGTTTATAAATTTTACCGTTATATTCTATAGTTTTAAAAAATTTGTTCAATTTGATCCTATTTAATTTATAGATCCAACTAAATTAATTATTTAACTGGTTAAAATTTCTAGATCGTTACATCAATCTAGTGGATAAATGGACAATTCGATCCAAAAAGTCATATGTATCTAGTGAATGATGGAATCGCTTTGCTGTCAGTCAATCCCCAAAATCCCATCGAAGCTAATGGAACCGCGCTCCAAAACCTTAAGTCGACGGTCATATTGATTTGAATTTATGTAGGGCCACTGGAACTATCCCAATGAATCTCCACTCCCTCAAAGCCAATGGAATTGCACTCTGATACTGCTAAGTCAACAATCAAATCGATCTTAATTCATTCGAAATCGATGCAAATGCATCCTGATGAATCTCTAATCCCTCGGAGATGATGAAACAATGCACTGGAACCACAGGATCGATGGTCAAATTAATCCAAATTCATTCGGGCTATGTAGTTAATGCCCCGCTAAAGCCCCGCAAAATCCCTGTTATACCCCGTAGTACTCTTCGACTGCTAAGCTATTTCAATATAGTGCTAATGAACGGTATATCCGCTTTAAGACCAACTATTTTATGTTGCACCTGTAAAATCAAGAATTTTTAGCAATTTTTTAGGAATATTAGTTTGCAAAGGTTGATTAGGCTAGTTCCTTTTTAAAATTGAATAAACAAAAGTTAGCGTAAAGATGTATTTTTAAGGCACATGCGGGCAATATAAGTTAAAAATGTATAGTAATCACATAATTTACAGTGCATGACCATGATATTATTTGATTATCTTATATAAAATTAAGTAATTTTTTTGGTATTACTAATGGGGTTAACTAGAACCCGTATCAGTTTCTTGATAAACAGAGGAAAAAAGTACCATGATACAAGCCAGAACATGTTCTTGACTTGTAAAAACAAAAGAAGGAAACATGGAAAACAATTGTATCAAAACACATCGAAGAACCGAAGCAAAAAAACATAAAACACATGAAAGAACATAGACAAACACAATAAAAAATAGGCAAAAGAGGTAAGAATACTAGGCACTATTGCAAATATAGCATAATTAGACCTTGCCCAATATTTTGCTCAAGAAACTTAGCAAATTGATTGGGAGATTTCCTTTTTCCCACGTTGAACGTGATCCTATTTCTTTCTTTCCAAACATGCCTTATGAATCATTCTACCATTATCATTTTTTGATCGAGTAGCATGAAGAAGCTTCTCCTATTCAAGGACCGAGTCTCTATGTGTGTCCACCCTACCAAATTTATGCTTGAAATTACTCCAGAGTTCTAAAATGTAATTGCACTAGAAGTATATATGAGATATTGTTTTAGGTTTGTTTAGACAGAAAACACAACATGCATCCACTGACATACCTCTATCTTGAAGTAACTCCCTGGTGAAAAGTGCTTTATTCCAGACTTTCCAAAACATTACATTACCCTTCTCATTACTGTCTCTTCGCCATATATGTTTGCACCATTTATAGGTGGCTAGCTGATTGTGTCTATTAAGTTTTCTGTACATTTTCCTAATAGAGAAACCATTTATGTCCTCCTTCCAAACGATTTGGTCTTTATTAGACATTCTGATAGGGCTATGATGGATTCTATCATAAAGGAGTCTAATGCAATTATCAGAAGTTTTGGGGAGGATAATTTTGCCTTAAGAGATCAAGTCTGCCACCCTAGTTTTGTTAGAAATAATGACTAGTTCTTTGTTCGTCCTGGTCATTAGTAATAATGTAAGAGAGATCCAATAATGTAGGAGATATCCTAATTTTTAGGTAGTGCTAAGTACTCTATAAATAGCTTTGTAATTTTAGTTTATGATAATCAAAGCAATAACTATGTTGTCGTTTAATTATTGTACGTTCAATCTCTCTCCTCCTCTCTATATCAAATTCTAACATGGTATCAGAGACATGTTAATGAGAGGAGATAGAGAGATCCCTTGAGAGCGAAGAAAAATCAGTTTTTTTTAACAATTCAAAGAAGGACCAGCTGAAGCACAACAAAAGCAAGCAGATCTGGTCATGAAGAAAATGATTGCTGGCATAAGGGAAAACCTAAGTGTTTCAAGTGTCAAAATTTTGGGCATATGGCAAGGAATTGTAGGTTCAAAGATGAAGAGCAAGAGAACATGACATAAGTGGCTGTGGAAGAGAATTTATTTTAGAGTTGTGGGTGAGATGTGCACCATGGAGAGAAGTGCTCCAATATTCAAAGAGTAGAGTTGATAAAACGTGCTTCAACAATTGAAGGTGATGAGAAGTGCATCACAAATCGAAGAGAAGTGCTTCGTTTATTATCTCAACAACTTTGGTATCAAGGGATGGTCCATATCAGAGACCAAGATTGTCCTTAAAGAAAACCAAGTAGTTGATGGTTAAAGTACCAATCAATATGAAACAGATGAGCTTATCCAACCAGCTAGAGATGAAAATTGTGATGGAGTTCGTCTATGTAAGACGACGAAGAAATTGAGAATCGCAATTAGCATTTGTGAGTTGTAAACTGAATATTAGCACATTCATTATAAGGGAGGGTGTTAGAAATAATGACTAGTTCTTTGTTTGTCCTAGTCATTAGCAATAATGTAGGAGAGATCCTAATTTTTAGGTAATGCTAAGTACTCTATAAATAGCTTTATAATTTCAGTTTGTGAAAATCAAAGCAAGAACTATGTAGTCATTTAGTTCTTATATATTCAATCTCTCTCCTACTCTCTATATCAAATTCTAACAGTTTTGTCATGAACTCCAGATTGTATTTTATCCTGTTGACCAATACAACTATCGAGGATGCATCCAAAGTCGAGCCAATGGTCAAACTGGAAATTAAAAGGTCCACCAAGGGATGTTATGCGAAAATTGCGTGAATGCGAAAGCGTAATAAGAAGGATTTAGATTTGCCAATTAAACATCAATCTAATCTGATAGCAATTATTCTATTACATTAAGCAAATAGTAAATAACTATAACAAAGAAATAAAGAGACACAATATTTATACTGGTTCCACTATCCTCCATAAGATAGTGTACGTCCATTCCAAAAGTGAGAGATTTTATTCCACATGAGAGAATACAAGAGATTACAAAATAAGAGTTTACATATCAAAACCTCAAACATGCTTAACTAAAAGAGACACCATTGGGATCACTGGCTCCATACCAGGATGGGTTTACACTAAAGTCTACCCCTCAATATATAGCCAGTGCAAATCCATGTGAGTCATCAATTACATTACCAACCAACATATGGTAATAATATAATGGAGGAAAATTACCATAGCAACAAATGTGCAAAGATAGAAAGTAAATCAATCCGTTTCTTTTGCACAGATGGAAGAAATTAATCCCTTCATTTATTTCTCTACCATCTCATCAAATGCAATCAGTGCATTCCTATTATAAAAATATTTACTTTCCATTCTTTGCAAATTTGTTCCAATCAATTTGTGATTTTGTATCACCAAATTTAACACTCCACCTTGATGCAACATCACATATCTGCAACACCCCATCTCGAATCAAATTCTCTTCACGTCATAAAACTCTTCAATAGGATTCCACCTTCAATCAAAATCTCATAATGAGATAGAAACCAAAAATGAATATTTGCCTAATGGGTTCCAGCAAAGCTACCCCCCATCACACCATGTTAACGAGCTTAGATACATCCCCGCCCGCCAACAAAATGTTGCATATATCCAAAAAGAAGGCCGATTCCAAAGTAATCTCAATACCGCCAAGGCCAAAAAATAATTCTCTCAATTGCCAAAAATTCTCTCTCCTGGCACTTAATCAAAACCATTACAAACTTCACCCACCGCCTGCAAAAGATGCATCTTCCTCATGAAATGCACCGTGCAAAAACAATGGTCTAAAAAAAAGTTTGTAATACCACAAAGATCTCTGTCTCGACACCCGTCTATCACTTGCCCTGAGCTCCTTTCCTGATCATCTTGGATCCCTCGGGCATCATCAACATGAAGACCCATGTCTAAAACATGATCAAAAGTTCCCAAATCCAATGGTCCCTTCAACGCAGTAAACTCCATATCACGTCAAAGTTCCCAGATTGGAACGCTCTTCACTCTCAACATAATATCTTCCACCGGAGTCTTCCATTTCTCTAAAAAAAATAATAGCATAATTACCACTGAATCTATTAACCTTTGTAGAAATAATTGATGTTCAATTGGCAAATCTGGATCCTGCTTATTGCGCTTTCGCATTCGCATTCGCGCAATTTTTGCATAACAGATTGGTATCGGAGTGAGGCGATTGATGCAAAATCACATATCTGCAACACCACATCTCGAATCAAATTCTCTTCATATCATAAAATTTTTCAATAGAACTCTACCTTCAACCAAAATCTCATAATGAGATAGAAACCAAAATTGAATATTTTCCTAATGGGTTCCAGCAAAGCTACCCCCCATCACACCATGTTAACGAGCTCAGACTACGTCCCCGCCTGCCAATAAAATGTTGCGAATATCCAAAAAGAAGGCAGATTCCAAAGTAATCTCAATACCGCCAAGGCCAAAAAATAATTCTCTCAATCGCCAAAAAATGTCTCTTCTGCCACTTAATCAAAACCATTACAAACTTCACCCACCGCCTGCAAAAGATGCATCTTCCTCATGAAATGCACCGCGCAAAAACAACAGTCTAAAAAAAGTTTGTAATACCACAAAGATCTCTGTCTCGAGACCCGTCTATCACTTGACCTGAGCTCCTTTCCTGATCATCTTGGATCCCTCGAGCATCATCAGCATGAAGACCCCTTTCTAAAACATGATCAAAAGTTCCCAAATCCAATAGTCCCTTCAACGCAGTAAACTCCATATCATGTCAAAGTTCTCAGATTGGAATGCTCTTCACTCTCAACATAATCTCTTCCACCAGAGTCTTCCATTTCTTCCAAAATGTAATAGCATAGTTACCACTGATTCTACCAACCTTTGTAGAAATAATTGATGCACAATTTAAAACAAATCGCCTCGCTCTGATACTAATCTGTTATGCGAAAATTGCGCGAATGCGGAAGCGCAATAAGCAGGAACTAGATTTGCCAATTGAACATCAATCTAATGTGATAGCAATTATTCTATTTCATCAAGCAAATAGTAAATAACTATAACAGAGAAACAAAGAGACACAATATTTATACTGGTTCCACTATCCTCCATAAGATAGTGTACGTCTAGTCCAAAAGTGAGAGATTTTATTCCACATGAGAGAATACAAGAGATTACAAAATAAGAGTTTACATATCAAAACATCAAACAGGCTTATCTAAAATAGACACCATTGGAGATCACTGACTCCATGTCAGGATGGGTTTACACTAAAGTCTACCCCTCAATATACAGCCAGCGCAAATCCATGTGAGTCATCAATTACATTACCAACCAACGTATGGTAATAATATAATGGAGGAAAATTACCATAGCAACAAATGTGCAAAGATAGAAAATAAATCAATCCGTTTCTTTTGCATAGATGGAAGAAATTAATCCCTTCATTTATTTCTCTACCATCTCATCAAATGCAATCAATGCATTCCTATTATAAAAATATTTACTTTCCATTCTTTGCAAATTTATTCCAATTAATTTGTGATTTTGTATCACCAAATTTAACAACGGAGACAACATGTGACGGCCCGCCCCGCACCGGCCTGCATTTCCTCCGGAAGTGCGCTGTACACATGCCCGACTAGCACGGAACGGTCGCCAAAGAAAGGAAAGAAGGGAATGAACTAATCAAGGAACCTGTAGAATGTCTCACAGCGCATGGAATAAAATATAATAATAATATACTTGACATAAAACAGGTGAGACAGTGCATAAGCTGATAACTAAAATCAACATCAATCATCAGAGCAACGGAAATAAAAGTACAGCTTATTACAACTTTTCAAATTTACTGTCTCTAACAAAGGAAAGCTAAAGTGGAAGATGCACCACCAATGCCCAAGCAGTGATCTTCAACAACACAGGGAGAATACTATATATATATTATGTGGCAGCCTCCTGCTCGTCTCCGGATCATCTACCCGTGCATCACCAGCTAACCTGTCTCTAGTCTGCTCGTGTGAGCACCCAGAGTAATAAGAGGAGACATAAAACTCTGGGTCAGACATAAAGCCTGGTATGAGCGATAAGCATCTAAACAAAACAATAACAGGTATACTAAACCATACCTGAACCTGGACCTGCAACCAAAGAGTTAGTACCACATACCGTACAATGCTCTAAGGTGCCATAATAAATAGTGTAAGAATACGGGGGTGGGTGTGCATGTCATAATGATAGCAAACAAATCATCCATGGCAACCATCCTCACATTTCTCACTCAGTGCGTAAAGCATACGATGTCCACCACTGTCAATCACTAGACCCATCGAAGTAGTGACGGAGTTCAACTTGTATAACTACTGCTACTACCAAGCTTACCACATGGACTCATGACCAAATCTTTACAAATGACCCCACTTCATTGGTTTATAGCCCTTTAGTCGTACCTAGGCCACCTTGGCCCTGAATTCGTTCACGTACCTCCCATACATAGTGATCCAAAGTCACAGACATCGACTGCCCCTTGGCACACGTCCCGCAGCAAAGCCCAACCCATGAAGTGAACTCGTCGGTTCCCAACTGGATCCTGAGTTCTAACTTCCATTTGGACTACCTTTGCATCTCGGGTTTTGGTCATCGTCTTTATCCCGATCGGTCGTCATCATTCGGATCGGTCTTCATTCCGTCTTCTCCTCGGATCATGCTCCCTTGGATGGTTCGGTTCGTGACGCGCCTCCCCAATCGGATCGGGTCGAGTTCCTGCTAGCTCGTGGTGCTCCCGCTCCATCGGATCGTGTCGCACCATACGGATCGCGCCTCAACAGCTCGTGGCGCTGGCAACCCATTGGGTTCGGGTCGTGCTACCTCGTCTGGATCGTCGCGCCTCATCTCGGATCGCACCTTCTGATCGGTTCGTGGTCCACCAAGCTGGAGCGATTCGGATCGAGATACTTCAGTTTGGACACGGCGCTGCATCGGTTCATGGCCTTCAAAGTGGAACGGATCGTGGCGCATGGTGACGTGAGCTTCCATCAGATCGTGCTCATAGGGGGGCGATCCGATCCGGGTAAATTCCTGCACTTCGTTCCAGCGACAGTCTTTCGCCATTCGACGGCGTTTTTGACCAAACTAACACTTCTAAACAATCACAAAACATCTCATACAGTCATAGCAACGTATAGTATCGACCACGAACACCATAACACAAATCATAGCATGTAAAGTGGATCAAACATGGTCAAAACCCCAAATTTTCCCTTAAGTATATTTAAGCAAATCAAGTGATATAACTAGCAAAACTTAATCAAATCGAACCAAACTTCTGTCAGAGGTTTAAAATAACATTTCAGAATTTTAGAATATTTTTCCAGGATTTTATAGTGTAAGAATTTACTAATTATCACTAATCACCCTGATTAACTGTAATTAGTGTCAAGACTAGGCAAATCACTCACCTTTGCCACAATAAAACTTTCAAATCTGAAGTGAACCTCTGATTTGCACGGATTCCAATATATAACAGCAGCTCTACCTCGGTCCTCGTGCTAATCCTCCTTGATTTGATGCCTCTAAGCCTTAATCCTTGATTAGGAAGTGATCTTGGGTGTTTTAGAGAGATTTAGAGAGTGGAGGCCATGGCTAGATCAAGAGGAATGAATAGTGACGGCTGAAAAATGAGAAAAAGGTATTCTCCAAACCCTAACAGCCCTTTTAAACTCCTAATCCCGAAATTCCCCTTTGGGCCTAGCTGTTAATCACCCGGTTAAGCCCAATTAAGCTGTTTTTCACCATCTGAAACTTGTTTCAGCCATATCTCCCAAACGGTGAGTCCGTTTGGCTAATGTGACCACTCTACGGAAAGAGAAACCATCATCCGAAGCCAATGGAAGTGGTTTCAGGTCAAAATTCCTTTCCAGTCAAAAGTTATGTCCAAAACAGTGCCAACTAGGGGTAAAATGGTTATTTAAAAATCGGGAAAAATCATGAACATGGGAAATGACCCCAATAGTCGTCCCCCAAAGTTACATGACCATACGACTTCGTATGTGAAAGAAATAAATATTCTACGATCCTATGATGCGTAGAATGCGGGTCGTTACACTCTCCCTCCCTTAAGAAATTTCGTCCCCGAAATTCCTTAACCCAAAACATACAAAGGATCCCGCATACCTAACAACCACATACAACTATCAAACATGCAAAACAAACAAACAAGCCTACCCTAGCATGCGGAAAACTAAATCGAAGTCAAAATCTTACCAGGCAAAGAGTTCTGGATAAGTCTTCCTAATGTTCTCCTCTGTCTCCCAAGTACAATCATTCTCGTCCTCGCCCCACTGAACCTTGACTAGCTTCACCGCCTTCCTTCGAAGTTGTTTCATGTCGTGCTCGACAATACGGGCCGGCTTGCGGTTCCCAACCGCCTCGGGTTCTACTTCGAAGTCCTCCAACTGATCAGGTGAAATAGTCATATCTGAGTCGTGAACGAACTTCCTTAGTTGGGAAACATGAAATACGTCGTGAACTCCCACCATCTTCTCCGGTAAGTCAATTCTGTATGCCAAATTCCCGACTAGTTCAAGAACAGGGAATGAGCCAACAAATCTTGGTGCCAATTTGCCTCTCCTGCCAAATCGTATTACGCTCTTCAACGGAGAAATCTTGACAAACACCAAGTCACCAACGGAGAATTTTAAGTCTCTTCTCCTCTTATCAGCATAACTCTTCTGCCTATCTTGGGCAGCCTTCATTCGTTGTTGAATGGTCTTGATTTTATCTGAAGTTTCCCTCACCACATCTGGTCCAAGCACAAACTTCTCGCCAGTCTCTATCCAACATGATGGCGAGTTGCATGGTCTTCCGTACAAAGCTTCAAACGGAGCCATACCGATACTGGATTGGTAGCTATTATTATATGCAAACTCTACTAGATGCAAATGGTCATCCCATGATCCACCAAAATCCAATATACATGCTCTCAAGAGATCTTCCAAAAAACGATTCACCCTCTCCGTCTGACCGTCGGTCTGAGGATGATATGCGGTACTGAGATGTAACTCTGACCCTAGAGCCTCTTGTAAGCTCTTCCAAAACCCACTAGTGAACAACGGGTCTCAGTCGCTCACAATGCTTTTAGGTACTCCATGAAATCTCACTACCCACTTCATATATAATCTTGCTAACTTAGCTGCCGTTCTGGTCGATTTGACTGGTATGAATCTTGCACTCTTAGTCAACCGATCCACAATTACCCATATGCTATCATGTCCCGATCTAGTCCTTGGTAAACCATCAATGAAATCCATCGAGACTTGCTCCCATTTCCATTCAGGAATTTCTAAGGGCTGTAACAACCCACTAGGCTTCTTTTGCTCGGCTTTAACTAGCTGGCAATTCATGCACTTGGATATAAACTTCCCAACGTCTCTTTTCATCCCTTCCCAGTAGTAAGTCTGCTTCATATCTCGATACATCTTGTTACCACCGGGGTGTATAGTCAGCTTTGAGTGATGACATTCTCTAAGCACTTCATCCCTCAATCCATTGACATTGGGTACAACAAGCTTTCCATTCTTTCTAAGCCATCCATCTCGATCAAGCCCATACTTGTTCATCTCCTCATCGACACACATCTCTAACTTGGAGATGATTTCCGATAGGTTAGGATCGTCCCTCTGACTAGAGCCGATCCGCTCAACCAAAGTGGGTCTGATCGTCAAACTTGCTAACATTTCTGGATCCAATTCGCACTTTGGTCTGAAATCAGACCCCGCGATAAACTCCAGTTGCTTCCATTCAAGGAACATAGCCCCTAAGCTGGCATGTCTTCTACTCAATGCATCAGCCACCGCATTGCCCTTTCCCGGTGTGTATGCGATGTCAAAATCATAGGAAGCTAAGAACTCTAACCATCTCTACTGACGGAGATTCAGATCTTTCTGAGAGAAGAGATACTTTAACGACTTATGATCTGTAAACAGCTCAAATCTTTCTCCCAAGAGATAGTGTCTCCACATCTTTAACGCGAACACGATCGCTGCCAATTCTAAATCATGGGTAGGGTATCTTCTCTCGTGCGGTTTCAACTGCCGACTTGCGTAAGCTACAACCCTACCGCCTTGCATCAATACAGCACCCAGTCCGGTACCACAGGCATCCGTGTATACCGTCATCTCTTCATCCCCCTTAGGAATGACTAACACTGGTGCGCTTGTCAACTTGTCCTTTAGACTTTTGAATGCATTCTCGCACCTTTCATCCCAGACAAAAGCTTGATTCTTCTTGGTCAACTGGGTCAATGGTGCTGCTATCTTGGAGAAACCTTGGATAAACTTACGATAATATCCGGCTAATCCCAAGAAACTTCTTACATCTGTTGCGTTCTTGGGCGTAGGCCAATCTTGTACCGTAGCCACCTTTGCCGGGTCCACGGCGATACCATTCTATGATACAACATGGCCCAAGAACCTCACTTCCCTCTTCCAGAAGTGACACTTAGAAAACTTTGCTTTCAATTGGTGTTTTCTCAACACCTCCATCGCTACTCTTAAATGTTCCTTGTGTTCTTCCTCTGTCCTTGAATAGAACAAAATATCATCAACGAACACAAGGACAGACTTATTCAACTGATCTCTGAATACCCTATTCATAAGATCTACAAAATATGCCGGGGCATTAGTCAGCCCAAATGGCATGACCAACCATTCATAAAATCCAGACGGCGTTCGAAATGCCGTTTTAGTTATACTCTCAGCTTCCACTCTAAGCTGATGAAAACCTGTCGCGAGATCCAACTGAGAAAATATTCTCGCGCCACTCAACTGATCGAACAAATCATCTATCCGCGGTAGAGGATACTTATTCTTCCTCGTCACTTTATTCAACTCGCGGTAGTCTACACACAAACGAAGGGAACCATCTGCCTTGGTAGCAAACACAACTGGTGCTCCCCGTTCAGAAACACTCCTTCTGATAAATCCCTTCTTCAAAAGATCGCTGACTTGCACCTCGAGCTCTCGCTGCTCTCTTGGTGCCATACGACGAAGTGGCATCACTATAGGTCTGGCATCTTTTACCAATTCAATACGAAACTCAATCTCTCGGTGTGGTGGAAGTCCGGTCACTTCTTCGAAAACATCCGGATACTGGCCAACCACGGGCAAACCTGACAACTCACTATGCGGAATGTCGAGGGAGTTTAGAAAACTAGCCAATACCCCCTTACTGGGTAGACCACCAAACACTATCCTCCGCCCATCATCCGCTCTAGCTGTCACTAAAAAGCCCTCACAGTCTACCACCACCCTGTATCTTTGGAGGCAATCTACTCCCAAAATAATGCCAAACCCAGTAAAGCCCAAAACAAAGCAATCACAAACAAACATGCATCCATGAATCGATAAGACCACATTATGACAAATCATGCTAAGACTAGTCGAACCACCAATCGGGTTCGTCACTACTAAAGGTCTATCGATAATCTCGGGCTCCAACCCCAACCTATCTACCATGTAACACCCCACACCCGCTAAGGTCACTCACTAAGGGAATGCCTTAGTTTCGGTGGAGTATTTGTAGTGAGTATAGAACAGAAAAATTACAACAAGACAGATATAAGTAATACTTGAAAATTTAAAACATCAATTCATTGCAGTGGAAAGTAAAACATGTTTGGTTACATCACAAAACCATAACAAGAGTCAAGTACATAATATCCATCCTGATAAAATAGAAGTACATAATCCCACTACACAGATAATAGCCATAATAGAAAAGATAAACCGAACTTTACTTCTACGGTCCAAGCCCCCAAAAGATAGATATAGCGGTCTGATCCAAGCCCACTAGTGCTAGGCCCACTCTGAAAACCTGAGGGTTGGAAAAAAAAGATAAACAACA
Organism: Allium sativum; assembly: GCA_030737875.1. Taxonomy (NCBI): domain Eukaryota; kingdom Viridiplantae; phylum Streptophyta; class Magnoliopsida; order Asparagales; family Amaryllidaceae; genus Allium; species Allium sativum. The sequence goes on along the minus strand of JASFAX010000117.1, from coordinate 104,253 downwards.
ACGGGGTCAGACATAAGTCTGAGCGAGTCCTATAACCTTAACAATACAATCATTAAAGTAATTAGGGTATGATATAAACAAGGTACGGTACCTCTGGGGATAATGACTACACTAAGTAGCCAACTAAACACAGGATGTACTAAGATAACCGAAAAGACGCATTTACCCACCCAAGGATAATTACTACACTGCACCACACCAGTCATTCCCAATTTAAAGGTTGATCCCACTAAGTATACTTAGTAATCTATAATTAGTAGTTTCGTGTACCCCTAGCTGACTACATAGGTGCCGTTTGCCCCTATTTCCACTAGGTGTACCCACTACTCCCATTTGATCGGCTCCCTAACGTAGATATCTGTGCTGGTCCCACAGTGGGGTGTATCATTCCCCAAAGTGGCAACCTGATAACAACACTGATGCACGGTTTATACCTACACGATGCAACAACGTCTTAGCTACCAGCCCGGGCCCACACACGCATATGAAGCCCGTTGGACTTGCGTTGCCACCGCTAACCCGTTTTGGCCTCTTATAGTCAAGCCCAATATGCGTGTCCCGTCCCCGACTTGAGTCGAGCCCACTAAGATACATTTGGGATATTGGTTGAAATGGGCCCCCACAAGCTACTACTTAAGCTTCTCATTTTATCTAGTGAATCCCACTTAACCCTTTAACCATGCCCACTTACGTGTTATAAATTTTGGTTAAGTCATTAATTATATTTTAATTGCCACTCAAGGCACCCACTAGATTTCCACATGCCACCCAAAGCACTTACTTAACCCTTTAACCATGTTTAATTACATGTTCCACTTTGGTTAATTATTCTAATCGTATTTTCTATTGCCACCCAAGGCAACCCACTAGTTTCCTCATGCCACCCAAGGCACCTCCACTAGCTACTACATGCCACCCAAGGCACCCACTTAACCCTCATGCCCCACTACATGCTAATTTGGTTAAGTGTTTCTTAATTAATTAAGATCGTAACCTTTGTAAAGACCTCTCACATTAGACTGTCTTTTATGGCAGCTGGATATGCCGGTTGGTTCCGGGCAGCCTTACACCATAACAGAGTCTAACCTCGTGTCTTTACACTTGTCACGTATTTAGCTTATGACTAAGACCTCTCACATTGGGCCAATCATTTGTAGCCGCTGGATTTGCCGGTCGGTTCCGGGCAGTCTTATGCTACAAAAGGGTCCAACCTCGTGTCTTAGTCGATTAATTACACCTAATTAATCACCCCCATAATTTGAATTAATTATCCCTAATTAATTACCAATTTCAAGAATATGGGTAGACCTAACTCAATAGGTAAATTCCCAATTCCATAATATGGGTAGACCTAACTTAATAGGTAAATTCCCAATTCCATAATATGGGTAGACCTAACTTAATAGGTAAATTCCCAATTATGTCCATTCACTTTATGTTATGCTTAAGCATACCCATTTTATTAACATGCATATTAACCCCATCGTTCCCCACGTAATTCGTTCTCATTACATGACATAATAATGGGAAGATTCATCACAAATGCCATGGGTTTAACCAACATAGGATATAACTTTATCATGGGTTTAAAAGGTGTCAACTTGCATAGCATGTCACATGTTAACTTGCATATAACCAAACACATAACTTGCATAACATGTTACATATGAACTTGCATATAATCATGCACATAACTTGCATATAACCAAACACATAACTTGCATAACATGTTACCTATGAACTTGCATATAATCATGCACATAACTTGCATTACATGTTACATATGAACTTGCATATAATCTCACAAATAGCTTGCATAACATGTTACATATGAACTTGCATGTATTCTCACAAATAGCTTGCATAACATGTTACATATGAACTTGCATATAATCTCACAAATAGCTTGCATAACATGTTACATATGAACTTGCATGTATTCTCACAAATAGCTTGCATAACATGTTACATATGAACTTGCATATAATCTCACAAATAGCTTGCATAACATGTTACATATGAATCCATGTTCAACATAGTGTTTTGCATAATGAGCATCATAAAGCATAGCATTAAACTTGCATATCATATAGCATAAAACTTGCAAAACACACAACATACACCTTACTAAACTTGCATAAACACATGGATCCACAAACATAGCCATATCTTATCATATCCTATCATAATCAATTTAACAATTGATTATTAAGAGTATAGAAACTCACCCTAAACTCCAATAAGCAAACCCTTACCAAAAATCACCCAAAAACTCTAGCCTTGAACATAAAGCTTGCAACTTGATGATGAACGCCAGCTAATAATCACTCATACAACTTAAAAATGCTTGTATGAACATGAAAACCTTCATAGAAATAGTTTTATAAGAGGATGGAGGCTAGGGCTTTGAGTGGAGGCCATGATCATAGAAAATTTTGGCATAGTTTAGTTAGAGTATATGATTATGATCATTTAGGGGTAGCTTAGGGTCTTATTTATAGGATTAGGTTGTGTTTTAGGCCCTTAGATTAACCCTAGGTTAGTTTAGGTCCATCAGATCTCGGAAGCTTCCAGAAATCAGCCCCAAAACACAGCCAAACACTGAAATGGTGCACCAGGCCAAACTGGCCGGGCACCCCCTGTCGACAGGGCTGTCGACTTGGTCCTAGCCAAGTCGACTGCCCAGTCGACAGGGCTGTCGACTTGGTTAGCTAGGCGGGAATTTTCCCGCCTGGGCCCAATGGCCCCAATTTCGAAATTTGAACCTGAATTTTAAATCTGTTTTAAACTTTGAATTTTCTGAAAACTTCATTAGGCCATTACTGGGCCATACGGACTCCGATTCTCGAAAACTCGGACTCTATTTCGCGTATTTTTCCGAGACGAACGCAATGTCGCAGCCTGTTTCCCCCAATTCTCACATCTGAGATTATTAATTCTGTAATTAGTGAATATTAGCCTTAACTGAAATTCGGGGTGTTACATTCTCCCCTCCTTAAAGGATTTCGTCCCCGAAATCTCTAAGCTAAGGAGAATGCATATCCTACCATCCAAACAACCATCTACTCAATCCATCAAACACGGGCATCCATTGTCCTTAAAACAATTTCTAATGATGTATGAGCATATGCAAAAAGTGTGTGTATATGTTCCCTATCTAATGTATGAACATATGCAAACCATGATAGTGCCATGCATCCAATATGTATGCGAGAGAACCCTATCGACACATACTATATCTACATGAGTGCACAATCATTCACCAAAATGCATCATCCATATGATAACACAACCATTATACATCCATAAATATAGCTACCTACACACCCAATTATATGCAATATGCAATATGAAGTGATTGAGCCGATCTAGTGTCTAGAGTGTGTGTATATGTATCCACGAGCAACCACTAGCAAACACTTGCATCCACATGCATCCATCACTCATAACATGTCTCAACCACATGTTTCAACCATAGGTTTACCCTATCTAAAGGTCAAAAGTACTAACGAGAGGACATACTAAAGATAGATAAGTACTAGACAAACGATAAAGGAGAAGTTAAAAGACATACCCTCAAAAAGGAATGGGTACAATGAACGCATCTTCGCTTCCGTCTCCCAAGTAGCGTCGCTCTCATCTTCTCCCCATTGCACTTTGACTAGTTGAACCTCTCGATTCCTCAACTTCCTAGTCTCAGACCCAAGGATGCGAGTAGGAGCTCATCGAATAGTTGCATCACGCTCTACCTCCACTTCCCTAAGCAAGCTCGGCTCTACCACCTCTGCGGTCTCATGTAGGCACTTCCTCAAATGTGACACATGGAATACATCATGTACACCACCAAGTCTGTCGGGCAACTCCACTCTACATGCCATCTGTCCAATCCTTTCCTTAATAGGAAACGGTCCTACAAACCTTGGTACTCACTTCCCAACAGATCCAAAGCGAACCACATTCCGTAACGGAGATACCTTGATAAAGACCATGTCCCCAACATCAAACTCAAGCTCTGTTCTCCTCTTGTCCGCATAAGATTTCTGTCTGTCTTGCGCCGCTTTCATCCTTCTTCGAATCGAATCAATCTTTTTCGAAGTCTTTCTAACCATATCGGCCCAACCAAGATCTTATCCGTAGATTCCCACCAACGTGTAGGTGATCGACAAGGCCTTCCATAAAGAGCTTCGAAAGGAGCCATGCCAATACTAGACTGAAAGCTGTTATTATATGCGAACTTCACCAATGAAAGATGCTCTTCCCATGTACCTCCAAAATCCAAGATACATAGTCTCAAAAGGTCTTCTAAAATGCGATTCACCCTCTCGGTCTGGCCGTCCATCTGAGGATGATATGCGGTATTCAAACACAACTGAGTCCCTACCGCCTCTTGCAAACTCTTCCAAAACTCACTAGTGAAGAAGGTACACCATGCAATCTAACAATCTCTCGAATGTAAACTGAGGCTAGACATGGAACAGTCCTCTTGCTCTTCACGGGTATGAAATGGGCACTCTTAGTAAGTCCATCTACCATAAACCAAATTCCCGTATTACCCTTCCTTGATCTCGGTAATCCATCGAGACACTATCCCACTTCCATAGCGGAACCTCCAAATGGGTGAAGCAACCCACCGGGTTTCTTCTGCTCCGCTTTCATTTGCTAGCACACCAAGCATCTAGCGACATACTCGGCCACATCTTTCTTCATACCGGCCCAAAAAGAAAACTCGCTTCATGTCTTGGTACATCTTGTCCCCACCGGGATGAATGGTCATCTTTGATCGATGTGCATCATCAAGTATAGCCTTCCTTAAACCCCTTGTCTTGCGGTACACAAAGTCTACCGTCTCTACGCAACCACCCCTTACCATCTAGGGTGTACCTACCCAAATGGCTGGACGACTCCCCCTCCTTATGAGCTTCTCTACTAACTCAACCAACTGTGGGTCGTCTCGCTGTGTTCCGCCAATCCGCCCCAAAAGAGTAGGCCTAACCTCCAAGGAGGCTAGCAAACCGGGTACAAAGTCAACGGAAGGTCTAAAGTCAAACATAGAAATAAACTCCAAGCTTCGCCATTCCACGAACAATGGACTCAAAGACAGCCTTTTTCTGCTTAAGGCGTCTGCCACCACGTTACCCTTGCCAGGGGTATACGCTATCTCAAATTCATAGGATGCTAAGAATTCCATCCACCTTTGTTGTCTTAAGACAATGCGCTCAAAGAGTCTCCAACACTTCCCTAAAATGTAGGGCATGCCTTTCTCCACTTCTAGAGAAAATCAGGATATTCTCCCATGCAAAATCGTCACAACTATCCATCTCTCACACAGACCACCCTAGTCGAACTCGACATCCCCCAAATGCAAGCCCCAAAGGCCTAAACCAATATCAGACAAACACCCAAGGGATACCTCCTTCGAATTTAGACGACCTACGTGAGATGATACTAGTAAAAACGGCTAAATAATTAGGCCCTTGACCAACTCTGGATGTCCTCGCCAGTCTTGCTCCAAAACCACCGTTTATCCCATAACTGGCTTTGCTCAACCTATTGAGCACATACGAAAACTTATTTCGCTCCTAGAAAGACCAAGATGTCATTTACAAAGACCATCACGAACTTATTTAGGTACTCCCTGAACACCCTTCTCATCAAATCAATAAAGTATGCGGGGGCGTTCGTCAAACCAAATGGCATCACCAGCCACTCATAAAAACCATCCGGAGTCCTAAAGGCAGTCTTCTCTATACTATCCTCAGCCACTCTCGACTGACGAAACCCCGTGGCTAAGTCCAACTGCGAAAATACTGAGGCGCCCACTAACTGATCAAAGAGATCATCAATCCTCGGCAATGGGTGTCTATTCTTCTTTGTGAGTTTATTTAGTTCTCTTTAGCCTACACAAAGTCTGAGGGACCCATCCGCCTTCGTGGCAAAAACTACTGGAGCACCCCACTCCGATATACTTCGTCTTATGAACCCCTTCTCAAGCAAATCGCCTACTTGCTTATGGAGTTCCCTCCTCTCACGAGGAGCCATGTGGCACACTGGCCAAGATACTGGTTTGGCAATGTCTATCAGATATATTCGGAAGTCAATATCCCGCTCCGGAGGTAAGCCCTTCACCTCCTCAAACACATCCGAGTATTCCCGGACCACTCTAACTGATCGCAAACTCTCGACCGACTTGTCAAGCGATTCTAGATAACTTAGCATAACAGATTCCATGGGATTACAAGAGATCTCGAGAGTGTTACCCAAGCGGGTCATAAACCTAACAACTCTCCTTCCACAAACAAGAACGGCACCATTACTGGATAACCAGTCCATGCCCAAAACTAACCCATAGCCCGTGAAGCCCAAGAAGCATCACATCTAAACTCAACACTAAGTATAGAAAATTTCAAACCCAAACACATCATGGAGCCCCAATTGGGTTTGAAACAACTAAGGGATCATCTACTAAACTGGTGTCTAAGTGCAGTGACTTAACTAACAATGATGAGATAAACGAACTCGATGCGTCAGAATCAAATAAAGTTCGAACCGGATAATAAAGAAATCCAAATTCCAACCTAGACGGTCCTATCCCCATCTGGTACACTAGCAGTGAGGGAATACAACTACCCTCCAGGAGATTCCATACCTTGCCCATGCCCCTTTGGACAATCCTAATAAGGTGTCCTATTCCTCCCAAAAGGATAACTACTCGCCTTCTTCTTCCCCATTCCCCACTCGTAACCTCCCACCAATGAGGTTTCATCCTTCATTAACCAAACAACTATTTGAGCCTTCCTCCCATCGTCTATCCTATAGGTACCTACCGGTCCTCCTCCTTCTTGAACCAACTTCTAATCTGACTAACGTCTAAGTCCCTTGAAGTGGTTTTCCATTCTTATATATCTTAGAAAGATCATCTATACACGGAGGGGAAACTCAAAACGAGAGAGGAAGAGATTCAAAACGGATAATTCGAAAGATATAGATATGGCTATTGGGGATTATGCTTTTCTTTCAAAAACTTTTCTCTTAAAAGACATGTTTTTGAAAACACTCCTTTTCAAAAATATTCTTAGAAAATAGTTTTTCTAAAAATTTTATCTGTTCTGGTAACCTTAAGCTCTGATACCACGTGTAACACCCCACACCTGCTAAGGTCACTCACTAAGGGAATGCCTTAGTTTCGGTGGAGTATTTGTAGTGAGTATAGAACAGAAAAATTACAACAAGACAGATATAAGTAATACTTGAAAATTTAAAACATCATTTCATTGCAGTGGAAAGTAAAACATGTTTGGTTACATCACAAAACCATAACAAGAGTCAAGTACATAATATCCATCCTGATAAAATAGAAGTACATAATCCCACTACACAGATAATAGCCATAATAGAAAAGATAAACCGAACTTTACTTCTACGGTCCAAGCCCCAAAAGATAGATATAGCGGTCTGATCCAAGCCCACTAGTGCTAGGCCCACTCTGAAAACCTGAGGGTTGGAAAAAAAAGATAAACAACAACGGGGTCAGACATAAGTCTGAGCGAGTCCTATAACCTTAACAATACAATCATTAAAGTAATTAGGGTATGATATAAACAAGGTACGGTACCTCTGGGGATAATGACTACACTAAGTAGCCAACTAAACACAGGATGTACTAAGATAACCGAAAAGACGCATTTACCCACCCAAGGATAATTACTACACTGCACCACACCAGTCATTCCCAATTTAAAGGTTGATCCCACTAAGTATACTTAGTAATCTATAATTAGTAGTTTCGTGTACCCCTAGCTGACTACATAGGTGCCGTTTGCCCCTATTTCCACTAGGTGTACCCACTACTCCCATTTGATCGGCTCCCTAACGTAGATATCCGTGCTGGTCCCACAGTGGGGTGTATCATTCCCCAAAGTGGCAACCTGATAACAACACTGATGCACGGTTTATACCTACACGATGCAACAACGTCTTAGCTACCAGCCCGGGCCCACACACGCATATGAAGCCCGTTGGACTTGCGTTGCCACCGCTAACCCGTTTTGGCCTCTTATAGTCAAGCCCAATATGCGTGTCCCGTCCCCGACTTGAGTCGAGCCCACTAAGATACATTTGGGATATTGGTTGAAATGGGCCCCCATAAGCTACTACTTAAGCTTGTCATTTTATCTAGTGAATCCCACTTAACCCTTTAACCATGCCCACTTACATGTTATAAATTTTGGTTAAGTCATTAATTATATTTTAATTGCCACTCAAGGCACCCACTAGATTTCCACATGCCACCCAAAGCACTTACTTAACCCTTTAACCATGTTTAATTACATGTTCCACTTTGGTCAAGTATTCTAATCGTATTTTCTATTGCCACCCAAGGCATCCCACTAGTTTCCTCATGCCACCCAAGGCACCCCCACTAGCTACTACATGCCACCCAAGGCACCCACTTAACCCTCATGCCCCACTACATGCTAATTTGGTTAAGTGTTTCTTAATTAATTAAGATCGTAACCTTTGTAAAGACCTCTCACATTAGACTGTCTTTTATGGCAGCTGGATATGCCGGTTGGTTCCGGACAGCCTTACACCATAACAGAGTCTAACCTCGTGTCTTTACACTTGTCACGTATTTAGCTTATGACTAAGACCTCTCACATTGGGCCAATCATTTGTAGCCGCTGGATTTTTCGGTCGGTTCCGGGCAGTCTTATGCTACAAAAGGGTCCAACCTCGTGTCTTAGTCGATTAATTACACCTAATTAATCACCCCCATAATTTGAATTAATTATCCCTAATTAATTACCAATTTCAAGAATATGGGTAGACCTAACTCAATAGGTAAATTCCCAATTCCATAATATGGGTAGACCTAACTTAATAGGTAAATTCCCAATTCCATAATATGGGTAGACCTAACTTAATAGGTAAATTCCCAATTATGTCCATTCACTTTATGTTATGCTTAAGCATACCCATTTTATTAACATGCATATTAACCCCATCGTTCCCCACGTAATTCGTTCTCATTACATGACATAATAATGGGAAGATTCATCACAAATGCCATGGGTTTAACCAACATAGGATATAACTTTATCATGGGTTTAAAAGGTGTCAACTTGCATAGCATGTCACATGTTAACTTGCATATAACCAAACACATAACTTGCATAACATGTTACATATGAACTTGCATATAATCATGCACATAACTTGCATATAACCAAACACATAACTTGCATAACATGTTACCTATGAACTTGCATATAATCATGCACATAACTTGCATTACATGTTATATATGAACTTGCATATAATCTCACAAATAGCTTGCATAACATGTTACATATGAACTTGCATGTATTCTCACAAATAGCTTGCATAACATGTTACATATGAACTTGCATATAATCTCACAAATAGCTTGCATAACATGTTACATATGAACTTGCATGTATTCTCACAAATAGCTTGCATAACATGTTACATATGAACTTGCATATAATCTCACAAATAGCTTGCATAACATGTTACATATGAATCCATGTTCAACATAGTGTTTTGCATAATGAGCATCATAAAGCATAGCATTAAACTTGCATATCATATAGCATAAAACTTGCAAAACACACAACATACACCTTACTAAACTTGCATAAACACATGGATCCACAAACATAGCCATATCTTATCATATCCTATCATAATCAATTTAACAATTGATTATTAAGAGTATAGAAACTCACCCTAAACTCCAATAAGCAAACCCTTACCAAAAATCACTCAAAAACTCTAGCCTTGAACATAAAGCTTGCAACTTGATGATGAATGCAAGCTAATAATCACTCATACAACTTAAAAATGCTTGTATGAACATGAAAACCTTCATAGAAATAGTTTTATAAGAGGATGGAGGCTAGGGCTTTGAGTGGAGGCCATGATCATAGAAAATTTTGGCATAGTTTAGTTAGAGTATATGATTATGATCATTTAGGGGTAGCTTAGGGTCTTATTTATAGGATTAGGTTGTGTTTTAGGCCCTTAGATTAACCCTAGGTTAGTTTAGGTCCGTCAGATCTCGGAAGCTTCCAGAAACCAGCCCCAAAACACAGCCAAACACTGAAATGGTGCACCAGGCCAAACTGGCCGGGCACCCCCTGTCGACACCCAAGTCGACAGGGCTGTCGACTTGGTCCTAGCCAAGTCGACTGCCCAGTCGACAGGGCTGTCGACTTGGTTAGCTAGGCGGGAGTTTTCCCGCCTGGGCCCAATGGCCCCAATTTCGAAATTTGAACCTGAATTTTAAATCTGTTTTAAACTTTGAATTTTCTGAAAACTTCATTAGGCCATAACTGGGCCATACGGACTCCGATTCTCGAAAACTCGGACTCTATTTCGCGTATTTTTCCGAGACGAACGCAATGACGTAGTCCGTTTCCCCCAATTCTCACATCTGAGATTATTAATTCTGTAATTAGTGAATATTAGCCTTAACTGAAATTCGGGGTGTTACATACCAGGTCACTAGATATGAAAGAACTGGAAGCTCCGGTATCAAACAAAACTCTAACAGGAACATTATAAACAGAAAGCATACCTTGAATGACGACATTCTTTCCCTTCTCCGCCGCAGTTGGGGCATTCGACGAAGAAGGAATAGCATTAAGGGCGTAGGCTTTCACCATTTGCTTTTCTTTAAGGGGTTGCGGACACTTGTCCTTGTGATGTCCCATTTGGCCACAGTTGAAGCACTTCCTGTCCGCTGGCTTGGCCCGACAATTACTAGAATAATGGCCCTTCTTACCACAGCTAAAGCACTCCACATCTTGCTTATTCTTTTTCTTCTGGCCATCCTTAGTCTGACTCTGCTTTCTTTTATTCTGGGAACCACCCTTGCCTCCACCACTTGCTTGTGGTTTTGGCTCTTCTGCAGATGCAACCTCAGTCTTCGGCTTAGGGTAGAGACTTTCTGATCTTAATGCTTTCCCCACAATCGATTCAAACGTCTCATCGATGTGGTTAATAAGTTTTTCCCCCAAGTACTGATCCAAACCAGTTATGAATTTCTCATTCTTTTTCTCCGCAGTATCAATAAGAGATAACCCATATTTTGACAAAGTGTCAAATTCAGCAATATACTCCGAGACAGCTCTGCCATCCTGCTTGAGCTCCAAGAACTTCTTAAACAACACTGACTTCTGAGCAGCCGGAATGAACTTCTCGCTAAAGCGAGCTTTAAACTGCTCCCAAGTAATCTGATCTTCGGGAGTAGCTGCCTTTATAGCATTCCACCAATTCATTGCCCGCCCTTGCAGCTGACGGGACGCTAGCTTTCTCTTCATCGCATCCTCGATGCCCAAATCCTCGAAGATACGTTCGCAACTATCCAACCAATCTTGAACATCCGTGGCCGACTCCGTTCCGTGGAACGGCTTTCCACCAAGGCTAGTATAATCCTTATTCAGCTTGGCGAAGTCGACTCTTGGTGCCTGCACTATTGGACCACCACCATTTCCACCATTGGGAGATGCCCTCTGTACATCTCTAAGCATCTCTCTCATGAGGTCAGTAAACATCGTCCTCATGTCAGCAACATTCCCATTATTGGCCCCTCTACCGGTACCTCTAACATATCGGCTCATCGTCAATCTGAAAAAGGAAACGATTAACGACTCCATAGTGGTGCTAGTGCAGTACGACTTCATCCTTATATATACTACTAATAGTATATATATATAGCTTTTAAAAATCAAAATAATCACAAATACATTCTCTCGTATACGTATATTATCTCTCCCTGATAACTTCCCTAGGTTAACTACGCAACCTAGAGCTCTGATACCAAGTGTGACGGCCTGCCCCGCACCGGCCTGCATTTCCTCCGGAAGTGCGCTGTACACATGCTCGACTAGCACGGAACGGTCGCCAAAGAAAGGAAAGAAGGGAATGAACTAATCAAGGAACCTGTAGAATGTCTCACAGCGCATGGAATAAAATATAATAATAATATACTTGACATAAAACAAGTGAGACAGTGCATAAGCTGATAACTAAAATCAACATCAATCATCAGAGCAGCGGAAATAAAAGTACAGCTTATTACAACTTTTCAAATTTACTGTCTCTAACAAAGGAAAGCTAAAGTGGAAGACGCACCACCAATGCCCAAGCAGTGATCTTCAACAACACAGGGAGACTACTATATATATATATTACGTGGAAGCCTCCTGCTCATCTCCGGATCATCTACCCGTGCATCACCAGCTAACCTGTCTCTAGTCTGCTCGTGTGAGCACCCAGAGTAATAAGAGGAGACATAAAACTCTGGGTCAGACATAAAGCCTGGTATGAGCGATAAGCATCTAAACAAAACAATAACAGGTATACTAAACCATACCTGAACCTAGACCTGCAACCAAAGAGTTAGTACCACATACCGTACAATGCTCTAAGGTGCCATAATAAATAGTGTAAGAATACGGGGGTGGGTGTGCATGTCATAATGATAGCAAACAAATCATCCATGGCAACCATCCTCACATCTCTCACTCAGTGCGTAAAGCATACGATGTCCACCACTGTCAATCACTAGACCCATCGAAGTAGTGACGGAGTTCAACTTGTACAACTACTGCTACTACCAAGCTTACCACATGGAGTCATGACCAAATCTTTACAAATGACCCCACTTCATTGGTTTATAGCCCTTTAGTCGTACCTAGGCCACCTTGGCCCTGAATCCGTTCACGTACCTCCCATACATAGTGATCCAAAGTCACAGACATCGACTGCCCCTTGGCACACGTCCCGCAGCAAAGCCCAACTCATGAAGTGAACTCGTCGGTTCCCAACTGGATCCTGAGCCCTAACTTCCATTTGGACTACCTTTGCATCTCGGGTTTTGGTCATCGTCTTTATCCCGATCGGTCGTCATCATTTGGATCGGTCTTCATTCAGTCTTCTCCTCGGATCGTGCTCCCTTGGATGGTTCGGTTCGTGACGCGCCTCCCCAATCGGAACGGGTCGAGTTCCTGCTAGCTCGTGGTGCTCCCGCTCCATCGGATCGTGTCGCACCATACAGATCGCGCCTCAACAGCTCGTGGCGCTGGCAACCCATTGGGTTCGGGTCGTGCTACCTCGTCTGGATCGTCGCGCCTCATCTCGGATCGCACATTCTGATCGGTTCGTGGTCCACCAAGCTGGAGCGATTCGGATCGAGATACTTCAGTTTGGACACGGCGCTGCATCGGTTCGTGGCGTTCGAAGTGGAACGGATCGTGGCGCATGGTGACGTGAGCTTCCATCAGATCGTGCTCATAGGGGGCGATCCGATACGGGTAAATTCCTGCACTTCGTTCCAGCGACAGTCTTTCGCCATTCGACGGCGTTTTTGACCAAACTAACACTTCTAAAAAATCACAAAACATCTCATACAGTCATAGCAACGTATAGTATCGACCACGAACACCATAACACAAATCATAGCATGTAAAGTGGATCAAACATGGTCAAAACCCCAAATTTTCCCTTAAGTATATTTAAGCAAATCAAGTGATATAACTAGCAAAACTTAATCAAATCGAACCAAATTTCTGTCAGAGGTTTAAAATAACATTTCAGAATTTTAGAATACTTTTCCAGGATTTTATAGTGTAAGAATTTACTAATTATCACTAATCACCCTGATTAACTGTAATTAGTGTCAAGACTAGGCAAATTACTCACCTTTGCCACAATAAAACTTTCAAATCTGAAGTGAACCTCTGATTTGCACGGATTCCAATATATAACAGCAGCTCTACCTTGGTCCTCGTGCTAATCCTCCTTGATTTGATGTCTCTAAGCCTTAATCCTTGATTAGGAAGTGATCTTGGGTGTTTTAGAGAGATTTAGAGAGTGGAGGCCATGGCTAGATCAAGAGGAATGAATAGTGACGGCTGAAAAATGAGAAAAAGGTATTCTCCAAACCCTAACAGCCCTTTTAAACTCCTAATCCCGAAATTCCTCTTTGGGCCTAGCTGTTAATCACCCGGTTAAGCCCAATTAAGCTGTTTTTCACCATCTGAAACTTGTTTCAGCCATATCTCCCAAACGGTGAGTCCGTTTGGCTAATGTGACCACTCTACGGAAAGAGAAACCATCATCCGGAGCCAATGGAAGTGGTTTCAGGTCAAAATTCCTTTCCAGTCAAAAGTTATGGCCAAAACAGTGCCAACTAGGGGTAAAATGGTCATTTAAAAATCGGGAAAAATCATGAACATGGGAAATGACCCTGATAGTCGTCCCCCAAAGTTACATGACCATACGACTTCGTATGTGAAAGAAATAAATATTCTACGATCCTATGATGCGTAGAATGCGGGTCGTTACACTACAACATTGAGAAAAGGAAGGACAATTTTTCTATGCTTGAAGATATTGCGTCACGTCCAACTAATATTTTAAGGATGGAACATTTGCTAGTAGGGCTATCAATAGATGCTTTCGGATATAGATAGTGCCATATCCGTATCCGTATCCGGAATTATTTTCAAATATCGGATATCCGTATCCGTTTAATTTTCGAATATCCGTATTCGCTTAATTTTCATATACAAATGGATATCAGATATTTATCCGCTCCGCCAGTCATTAATGAATTTTTAAGAGTATAAATAAAAATGATTGGATCAACATAAAATAGTTTTTATACTAATGTTTATAAAAAACCAAAAAAATAAAGGAATGTAATGATGAAACATTGCTTTATACTAATACACATAAGCATATCCCAAAATATTCCAAAATTAAACATTAAGACTTCCTTTTTTTCACTAAAAATGGATAAAAAATTATATCATAGTAACATCCAACAATTACAAAATAATTATTAACTCTATTTTCTTGTTTTGATTTATATATATTACATCAATTAATCGGACGGATATTTTTTGGATACGGATACAACTATAACCATATCCGTATCCGAAAAGCTTTTCAGATATCGGATATCCGTATCCGCTTTTCGGATAATGCCGAATAAAGGATATTTCGGATAAGGATTCGGACGGATATCGGATTTTTTGGGTATTCATTGACATCCCTAATTGCTTGAAGTTTCTGCCACGAGTTATGTATTAGAGAGACTGCTGAACCCACAAGCTATCGGGTGTGTTGAGTTATTTTATCATGGGTTGAATGAAGGCAGCCTTTTCAGTCAATTTAAAGGACACATGGGTCATATAGTTACCATGAAGCGATCCCTTCCAGAAAAATTTCATCACAGCAGATCAGATCATTTTGATTAACTGGTTAGGAAGGATAAATATCCTGGACGAATAAACATTCATATAAAATATGACATCTTTGATAACCGTAAGCCAATCAACTTGAGAGAGAAAACGATTAGTCCAACTCTCTTGTTTGTGTAATCTTATCAAATAATGGAAAGCATTGATGCACTGTGATCCTAGAAGCCGCTAAAGGAATACCGAGATAAGAGACCATTTCATTCGTTGGACATAAGCCAGTAGCAAAATATATGGTATTGGCCTGAGCATCTGCAACTCTATCCAATATTATGTCAAAATTCATGAGATTGACCTGAATGCCTGTCATTTTATAAAAAAAGACCGAGACCTTTGATAGTGGCATGGACAATATATTAACATCAGGTTTGCAAAAAAACAATGAGGTCATCAACGAACATAAGGGAAGTGATCTGGGGGTATTTGCACTTAAGATGCAGCTTGAATTCCTTTTTCCTAACCATGCCATTGAAAATTTGCGTGAGAGTATCCATGACCATTATGAAAGATATGCAGACATGAGATCACCTTATATAATCCTTTGTATGTTTTGAAAATAACCAAGGTCAGTTCCATCGACAACCGTTGAAAATTCGTAGTGGAGATGCATGCATAAATCCAAGAGACTATATGTTTTGGAAAATTCATATATCCCATAATTCTCACAGTGGAATCCCAAGCAGGAAGTCGAAGGTTTTCTTAATATCAAATTTCATCATAGCTTGGAGAGAAATGCTAGTGTTCATGTAGCCTTTAAGTATTTCAAGTGATAGGTGAACATTGTCTAAAATATTTCTAGAGGGTAGGAAGGCTACTTGGTTACTAGATATGATGCTAGCGGGAACCGACTTAAGTCTAAAGTCATTGACTTTGGTGATGTACTTGTATATAGTGTTGTAGTAGGATATAGGATGAAACAAGCTAACATGGTCAGCATTTTTAAGTTTGGGGATCAAAGCAATATTCGTAGCATTAAAAGATTCCAGCATGTATGATTTTTTGATGAAGTATTTAATGGCTTTGCAAAAATTATGCTCTATGATGGTCCAACAAGAAGTGTAAAAGTAGGCATTCAAGCTCCTACCATAAGAGTTAGAGTTTAATGAAAAGGTTGTCTGCTTTATCTCATCATTAGTAATTTCATTACACAGTTTGACATGTGAGAACTGATTTTGGGAAATATCATAGGGTCAATAAGTTCAAAAGCAGGGGAGAAATTATTGGCATTACCAAATGGATCGACAAAGTAAGAAAGAAAAGCACCGTTAACATCCGAAGTAGGGCAACCGTTCTGATAAAAAATAGTGGTTAATTTTCAATCGTCTATTTACCTTTGAGAGTTGCATGGAAGAAAACCAAGTTCCTATCTCCTTCCTTATCCCATTTTAACCTAGATTTTTGTTTAACCATGTCACTTTCTTTCTTGAGTGCCTCCAAATATTGGGTAGAGAGGTTGAATTCAATAGGGAGAGCTCTGCATTGTTGACATCAGCTTGCATCAAACCTTGGACCTCCTCTAGTTGCTACCTAATAATGTTAGACTGTTTCTTGTTTTTCAAAATCTATCAGCTAACTAACATTTAAGAACCTCTTTGATGGCTCTATTTTTTTCTGCAAAATTAAAAGGGGGTTACCATTTTTTTAATTCTAGATTTTCCTAATAGTATCAAAAAAGTCATACTTTTGAGTCCAAATGTTAAATTTTTTAAATTTTGATCTTCCTCTGTTGATAGAGCATCCAATGTTAATAATTCGAGGAAAGTGGTATGATAGATTAGGTTTAGGGATGTGGTTGAAAAGAGATGGCCAAGAAGTTGAGGTTTTTATGGTTATAAAAGGAGAAATCTATCTTTGAGCAAGTTCTGCATCCAGTTCATTTTGTTGTTGTTCCATGAATAGACTGCCCTAGTTGTTTTGAGTTCTATGAGGTTATAGTCAATTATGGAAAGATTCAGAGATTTAATTTCATTTAGTGCTAGAAGATTACCGTAAATCCTATCAGAGATTCTCATGCAACAATTAAACTCTCCAGAGCCAACCCATGGATGTGTCTCTTGCCTTATAGAGGGAAGGAGTTGAAAGAGAGGTGTTCTAGCATTTGCAGAATTTTCAGCATAAATGAAGATGAAGTAGAAGGAAGTGGAAAAGGGAAGATGACAAATATGGCAATGGATAAATTGTCTAGTGGAGAGAATTCGAGAGATAGAAAGGAAATCAGGATCATAAATAATCATAATACGTCCATATGGGGCTTTATGATGGTTGGGGATGAGGTTCCAGGTTAGATTAATATATCAAACAGCTCTATTTGTTAAGTCTAGATTCAACTAAGTTTCTAAGACAGCAAGAAGGGATAGCTTGTACTTACAAATTTGGGTTTTACATTGGTCAAGCTTTAAATCACAGTGAGTACTTTTAATATTTTATGTAGCAAAATTTTATATCACCGATCAAACTCGAAGGAGTCCAGAATTCCTTTTCTTTTAATCTTGGTGACAGGATTCTTCAAGTTCATATATCCAGGAATAGTAGCTGAAATTGATGGGTTTGAAAAATGTTTGTTTGAGGAGGCATCAAGCTTAGGAACTGGTTCAAGTTGGTTGCAGGCCAAGGGAGTGTCATTAGAAACTAAGGGCTTGGGAATGATTTTTTCAGGGAGGGTTTTCCATGCAAGAGGAGCAGGGAGGTGACCTTAGAAATGATTAGGAGGAGAAGGAGAGGTGGTAGATGAGAAGGATGAGTTTGGAACTTTGGATTGGTTGTGGAAGAGGAAAAGGATAAAGAAATGACATCAGGAGTTACTGAAAGAAGGTTAAGAAGTTGAGTATCAATATCTGAGTAAATTGATGGTAAATTTGGACTGGCACTGAGATTGGCATCTGGTGCGTAAATAGCAGGTGTGTAACGACCCGGAAAAATGCGACCTTGATTATCCGATATGCAACACATATCGAACATCAAGAGTCGAAAATAACCGAATAGTTAATGAAAGAAGTTAGAGGATGAGAATAGATAAGATAGAAACTTAGAATAGAAGAAGAAGAACACAACATCAGAGTAACACGAATCTCACAGCAGAACGAATAACATATAATAGATAACATAACTTTGAAATATAACAGTTATGTATACAATAGCACTTATCAGAGTACAACACTTACAACACAGCGGAACAAAACTCTATATAACTAACGCTGAAGCCTCCTGCTCCAAGCTCCTTTAGATAGATCTGAAAAATCCTGAACTACTTGACTGCCTGTACAAATTTAGGCACCCAAGAGTTTAGGTAGAACAAAACAAAATAAACTCCGGGTCAGTCATGGGACTGGTATGAGTAAAACAGTTTAAACAGTTGAACAAGTAAACGATATCTCATAAGACCACGCCGTATAACGGAACGGGTTTTTCCCTTATGAGAATCCAAAATATCTTTATATCAAAAACCTTTTGATATTATAATAATGTCTATCAAGCACAATATAATAACCATCTAGCAGAAACGCTTTCATCTCACGTTCTACATATAATATACAATCAAAACCGCAAGCACGTATTGGGTAATGGATTTCCAACTATGACAAGGTATGGAACCACCTTCCGATTAGTGTACTCTAGGAACGATACACTGGAGTTCAACAAGAACATCTTGTAACTCAGCCACACATGACCGACCACTCATTTTGCTTGAGTGTATCGAATGTATATCACCAACGGTCGGGATCAGCAACCGTTTCCCGTATATATATGAGACAGCATTGATAGATTAAAGAAGCAAATGAATATTCTCTAGATAGGTGATTATACACCCTACTTCGGTGCGACCGACTTAGTCATGCTGCCTGCCCGATTTCTGTCATTTACCGGATGATGAGGCTAGAAGCTACGCTTTATCATCACATCAGATTCACTTTGAATGCCGCATCATCAAATCCATCCAATCACCGATTGACGTCCTCAATAATACATTATGTGTTAGCTAAAAGAAGTTTCCTTCTTCGCTTCCACTCTTGGTACGGTTGGAGAAATCAATATACGTGATCGTCTGGAAATACTTTGTCAGACATCCATCCATACAAGTCATCCAGGAACAGGATGAACCGAAGGCACTATTCAGTACATCCATCTTAGGCACTGTTATCTAAGACTTATACAATAGCCGTTGCACTTTTCTCCGTCTTCAATTATCTTTGGCATATGTGATTCGCAACGCTTATGCCAATACAGAGTGGTTCTTTGGATAATAATCCAACCGGTCTCTCCATATTAACAACGTTAAAATGGTCAAGACTTCGATGGTCTATGATTTAACCATCAAAGAAAAACAGGTGTGCAAACAACGATATTATTTCCAGATGGAAATTCTATCAATCAATCATCAATCATATATATATATATATATATATATATATTCATATTTCATATTTCAATATTATTGATTCGTCTCTGATTCTATTTGGAAAACATTTCCAAATCTTCTTTACTTGGATTTAAACAGGTGTTTAAATCAACATCGCGACGACCACTCACCACTATACTTATTTACTAAATTCACTTAACCATTTCACTCTCGAACCTTAACCATTTCTAAATTAAAAACGCAGTCAATCAAGTTTGGGGTATAGCTACCTCTCAGACCTTAACTGAACAACATTTCAAATCTCGAAATAGGGTAAGTTCATCTTTTAACTTCTTAACACTTCCTTACGTAACTCCTTTCGAATAAACTATATTCGAAAATCCTTTAAACTCTATTTGTTTAACTCTAATCGATTTACTCTTTTTACTTCACTCCTTACTTAACTCCTTTCGAATAAACTATATTCGAAAATCCTTTAATCACTATTTGTTTAACTCTAATCGATTTACTCTTTTAATTCTATTCGATTAAACTATATTCGATTTACTCATTTGATTTAACTAATATCGATTAACCCCATTGAATAACTAAATTTGATAACTCCTTCGAATAAACTATATTCGATAACCTCTTCGATTAAACTAATAATCGATAATTCCTTCGATTAACTAATAATCGACAACTCCTTCGAATAAACTATATTCGATAACTCACTTCGATTAAACTATAATCGATAACTCCTTCGAATAACTCCTTTCGATTAAACTATAATCGATAACTCCTTTCGAATAACTAATTCGATAACTCCTTTCGATTAAACTAATTCGATACCTCTTATGTGTTTAACTCTATTCGAATAACTAATTCGAATAACTCCAACCTAATAACTCTTACTGGATTAACTCTTATTCAAATAACTTATATTCGATTTGCTTACTTTCGAATACTTATATTCGAAAATATCTTTCTTCGAATAAATCTTATTCGATTTAACTCCTGTCGAATAACAAGATTCGATCAACTCACTTCGAATATCTCTGATTCGATTATCTCACTTCGAATATCTCTGATTCGATTTAACTTTATTCAATAACTCTAGTTCGATTTACTCTATTTGATTAACTCTTACTGGTTTAACTCTAACTGATCAACCCTAACTGGTTTAACTCTGACTGATCAACCCTAACTGGTCTAACTCTGACTGATCAACCCTAACTGGTCAACTCTAATCGATTTCTCTTATTCGAGTACCCCTATTTGATAACGTTTATTCATTTAAAAAGATTTACTTTTAGTAACGGTTCTGCTCTTTATAAATGTTCTCTTAAATAACGTTCTTCACTTATACAAGTGTTGTGTACCCATTCTATTTAAACTATAGGTGTTAAAAACCAATATCTCTTCTCTATATAAGTTCAGACTTATATATTCCATTTATCGAATGATAAATATTTAATTTAATTTATAAACTGTTATTTATAAATTAATCCCTTCCTATTTATCTGTTAGAAACAGATTTCCATTTTCTGTTCATTAAATAAATATTCCTTTTTATCCTTCTATTTATTTAACAAATAAATATCGCCCTTTTTATTTTATTTATTTAATCTAAATAAATATTTCCTTTATACTTCTATTTATTTCCTAAATAAATATCTTCCTTTATTCTATTTTATTTATTTTCCCAATAAATCTTCCTCTTTATAAAATCCTTTGATTTTATAAATAAATTCCCCTTTTTCCATATCATATTTATTTTACAAATAAATATTTCCTTTTCTATTTAAATCTAGAAATATTCTAACTCCTTAAATTCTCGGGAAAATTCGCCATAACCTCCTTTGTAACGGGAGCATCGGGAAAATCCCCAAACCCGCCACACAGGCCTTTCCATTCAAAAAGAAAAATGTTTTGGAATTATTTCCTTTCTGAATATCTCATATTTATAAATATTCCAATTTATAAATATTCCTTATTTATAAATATTCAAATTTATAAATATCTCTTATTTATAAATTTTCCATTTATAAATATTTTATTTTCAATATCACTTTGAAAATCCCCTTATCAATATCCCGGTATGTTATGGTGTTTAACATATCAAATTACGATGGCCAATATCATCCATACACACACAATCAACAACAGGTTATAATTCACATCATATATCAAAATATATGAAAAACAATAAAATAACTGTTGAGGAATCCTGTCGGATTCCTCCAACCTGTTTTCCCTGCATCCACAGATGTTACACAACATGATTGTCATCACTTTCAGTTCAATATGAATTATTCTGATAAACAGAATCAATATATATAACTATAATATTTCATTAACTGACTAGCAGTTCAATCAAACAGTCAACACACAATCAAACAGACAATTTCTAACAGTTCTAAAAATACAACATGAAATTATAAACTGTTCAGAGTTAGTGAGATTTACTCACTTCGGCAGTTCATCGTTAAAGAACGATAAAATGTTGTTTGATTTGAATCAAACAGTTTATTTCGCCATAAATTCAAACTAGATCCAATCCACTTCCAGTCAGCTTCATTGTGAAGCTCTCGTCCATATGGTCCTAACGCAACTTACGGTTCGTGATTCTGATTTCATATGAATAAGTTATTGACATTACAAGTTAGGCACTATTTAAATTTAAAATAAAACTTAAATTTCCTTTATATAAAATCTTGGGCTTACCCTTTTATTTTCAAGGCCCACTACCCTTTAAATCACCTGGACCCGTGACCAATGTTTCTTCCCCAAAATCTACAGTCGTGCCTCCCTCCTCAACACACCATTACGGCACCTTCCATCCACTTCTCCACCCATTCTTCTCCACCAAAATCGAAATCAAATACACCAAGATCTTTCTCTTCGTTTGCTCTTCATCTCCATACCATCAATGCTGCTTCCGCCCTCATAGAGTCAATCGCGTCACTTCGCCTGTACACCGTCCCCCTATGAAACCCGCGACGCCTTTGGTGTCAAAATCCACCCAAACTCCTCCCCATGACCTTTACCAACATGCTTAAACTCGAAACAACCCTTAAATTAGGATTCGATACTTCATACACCACAAAATCGACAGCCCTAGTACAAAACCCATCGCTGTACACGAGACCAGCAACCCAAAAATACAATCGAGCTTCTCAAAATGCCTTCCAGGACGTCGAGAATCATTAGAGGGACATGGATATGTATAAATCATGATTTTAGGGATTTTCTATGGTTTTACTTTGATTTTTCTTTGAGGTGGTTTCACGTTTTGATGGTGGCGGCTTGGAAAGATGTCGTTGACCTTGGAGAGAATGGAAATTAGGATTAAGAAATTTTAGTTGGGGTATTTATAGGCAAATTAGATATTTTAGATATTTTTAGAATGGAATATTCCCGGTATATTCTCATTTCTATATATATTTTGCTTACTAAAAATCCGCACGATCACATATGATACCTAAAAATCACGAAACTGGACATGTAGCTAGAGTTCGACATTACGGTCCCAACGAAACTGGTTTCGTCGAATTCTGACTCCGTCTGCTCACACAGCGTATTTTTAACCGTCGAAATACTGACTGTTTTTCACTCTAAAAATCCGTACGACCACACAGTGACTCTAAAAATCACCAAACTTGGAATCTAACAATAATTTGACATTGCGGATCCAACAAAATTGGTTTTGTCGAATTCCGACTTCGTTTGCAAAAGTGGCTATTTTTAAAGCTTTGGATGACCCATTTAAATATATAAATATATTTAAATATTATTAAATTAAATATAAATAAATTTATATTATCGTATATCTCCACATATGATATTGTCCAGCTCCAGAATATCATATCAGAATTTACAGCTTGATATTTCAGATTTTAGATTTATCGATATTCAGTTTATATCGAAAATCCTTTTATAACGTATATAAAGCGTCGCAAATTATAAAGGAATTCTACAGCGACTTTTCTGAAATTTGATTTGGACGTAAATCAAAATCTATCCGACGAAATCCCGATTTTTCTCTTCCACTAGAAAGATATACTCCACCAGCTCCACACGTTTCTTGTTTCACAGAAATCCGGCTTGAAACGAATCCTGTACATTCATTTGAAGTTCAAATCGCCAAATCGCGAACTGCAGCGCCATTTCAAGCTCGATTTTAATTATAATATAATTATACGTTCAAACTGTCATTTATATAATATATTCGTTGTTCAAATTCAATTCCAAGCTGAACTAAATATCACAAATGATCTTGTTCACACCATATCGCCATCTCCGCCAATTCTGATTATTTCAGAATTAAATATATTATTTAATTTATTATTTTAATTAAATATTCACCATTATTAAATTAATCGACCATTAAATCCTTTAATTCACCATTTATATAATTAAATAAATTAATTATAATACCTCTGCCAATGCGGGTCATTACAAGGTGGAATGATAGGATTACAAATGAAAGAGTGGGTTTTTTAATTCGGAGAAAGGTAAGGCATGTATAGAAGAAAAAGAGTTAAGGTTTGAGGAATAAATAGTGGTGAAGCAGATTTGCAGTTATCAGCGTGCACGTGCACACAGTTTGAGTTTGGTGCATCCAGTATTGGAGAGTGCACAACCGTTTGGATTAGTTAATTGAGTTGCAGTGGGTATGTTTTGATTGCCTTAACCAATTTGAA
The DNA here is from genome assembly GCA_030737875.1 of Allium sativum. NCBI lineage: Eukaryota > Viridiplantae > Streptophyta > Magnoliopsida > Asparagales > Amaryllidaceae > Allium > Allium sativum. The sequence continues at coordinate 79,921 of JASFAX010000117.1, read as the reverse complement.
CACAGTCAGATTGATATGCCATATTACTAGGATCATGATCAACCAGATCAACCTCTTTATGTAGATTAACTTCAACTGTTTTGTGCTTTGCATTAGTTCCACCAGTTTACCTTTCGTATCCTTTGTCACGGTGACCCTGATCAATAGATACCTAATACTTTTTTGATAGATTGTCAGTATCACATTAAGTTATGACCCACCTTATGAATTAACACATTATTATCAACAAATTGCAGTGTATCACATTATTTTTGTTCAACACTGGATACACTCTGGTTAGCATAGTTACAATTAACTAGAATTTCCACCATATCATTGTTATTAGTTTGAACACAAGTATTGTTATCATTTTGCACTTTATCTTGAACAACTTCTAATTTACCTTCATTTTCACCATCCATACAAACAAAAAACTCATTAGTAACATTATTAACTCTCCTGTTGTCACAGTCTTCAACATTCGCTAATACAATATCATCACTATCATTGTCTATTAAAGCATCAAAAATGTTTTTAGTTCCTACATCAGTATTAATTTTTCTAGGCTCGCTCTCCTCTATCCCTTTGTTATATTCTACATCACATGCTAACTTTTTGTTCAATCTGTGTTTACCTTGTTGTTCATTTTCCTTTTAAAGATTGCATCTTTAGAACAATTTCTAATTTCCCCCTCCTCCAAATTGACCAAATTGCTTTGTAAACCATCATTTTTGTTCCCATGGTTATCTTTATGATTTATCAATTCATTTGTACTTCCAGATTTCCAAATAAGTAAGCCGACTTTCTTTTGATTCTTACTTTTTCCTTTATGAACAATCTGCTAACTCTATATAGTTTTTCCTTTGCCTTTAAAAGCATGCATTTTCTTAACTCTCTCTATATTAGAGTTTGTTTCATTACTTACTAGCATAACTTAAACTAGTTCAACATTACATTCAGTAATTTCAACTGACTTAGATTCAAAAATATCACACATGTCTTTTGAATGCCTGAAACTTCCACATTCTGTACGAATTTAAGGTTTCCATAGATATTGCACCATAATTTTCTGTCTACCACCATCAAAAAGTTGCACATAAAAATCATCCATCAGGTCAGGATCAGGTTTAATCTCTATCAAGCATTTATCAAACTCCACCCTTTCTAATTTTTTTATCGATTCATCCATATAAATCAACTTACCTAATTTGCTAGCAAGCCAGTTTATCCCTAAATGAGACCAAGCGAACAATGGGATATTGCGCAAGTGAACCTAACCGGGCACACACTTTATGCTGCCACACACATTACTTATGGATGGGTCATAAGATTTGATCATAAAAAGCTTATTGCACTAACAATAGGGCTTCTCTGAAAAATTCTATGTCTATCCTCACTACATGATAGAAGAAAAAGGAAGAACACACCATTAGTCTTAACTCGTATTTCTCCTTTTAATTTCCATATTGATCTCAATTTTTTACTACAACAGTGTAGGAAAGGGGTTTCTCAAGAAAAACCCCGTAAGATACTCATTCCAATCCACAGATCCTGCTTCAACAATGTCAGCAGTATGCAACATGTCTTCTCCATGAATAGAAGTTTCAATCGGGATGTACTTCCTTGCATTTTTGGCTTGGTTTTGAATAAAGAAATCCAACTCAATTGACAAATAAGGGAATAGGAAGTGGCATTAAAGGTTGGTACAAAGTGTTTTAAGTGGTGATGGACACGGTCGGAAAGATGGTCGGACATCGAGAGGGGTAAGATAGGATAGGCAGCAAGTCAAGACGAGGAGAATTGATGGATGAAAGGACAGGCGGTGAGTGGCTCGAAGGAATGGAAGGGACAGAAAGGTTGAGGGAGGTAAAAGGATGCTTTTCCATGCAGTTTTTTCATAACCCGACCCTGCCGTGGTCCGACCTTGAATAATCCTGAACCTTGGACCATTACAGCGCGTAATTCAATCAGACCTCATTCATGGATGAACTCTGGTTGGACCCTCAAACTAGTGGTCCAACCTTCAATTTTACAGGGTTAAACCATGGTTTTTTGTTTTTCTCTACTTCTCATTGTGTAATTCTCTCTGATCATTTCATCTTTTGTATTGTTTTGAAAATAACAACTAAAATATTTCAAAAAAATCATAATTGTTCTAACACCTAAACCGTAAACTTTACCATTTCGTTCTAAAAAACATGTGTGTATGGTTGTGTCCTTGATATTTAATTATATCATGCAATCTATCAATGTTAATGGATAAATAGATGACTTTCAAACTTTATTATTCATTTGTTTGAGTACACATAAAACTTGATTATTCACATTTTTACTGTTAACAAGCATATGTGGTTCTTAATGATTCAACCAGTCAGACCTTCAAAATCTTGATCATTGAGTCCTCACGGTTTGATTCACGGTCGGGTTATAAAAACATTGCTTCCATGAAAGGGATGTGAAAAGCAAAAAAGGAAATGAAAATTAAATAATATTAGTTTTACCTATACATATGTTGTGAGAACAATAATTAGGTAATTAATTTTTTTACATCTAATGAACTTTTTTGCACCCTGCTATATCCTGCGTTATCCCCGCTCTAACTTTTTTCACCTCGACCGCTATGCAATCACTAAGCACTTCAACCGCACAGATTCGGGGCATATTTAACTGCGTCCCCATGAATCATCGAACCTTTAGTTCCAATGAAACCTCTCTCTAAAACCATCAATTCGACGGTCAAATTATAAAGGTGTCGTGTTATAGACTTCTAGTCATACGATGCCGATGGAACTGTGCTACATAACTATAGGGTCGTGTGTCAAATTGATCCGATCTCATTCAAGATTGAAAACCGCGTGTCAATGAGTCTTTCATCTCTCAAACTAATGGAGTTGCATTCCCGTCTCATAAGACCAATAGAACTGCTTTTCCACAAGTCACTCTCTTAATTCTAGGAACTAAAAGAACCATGTTTCTATGAGCAAACAAACCAATCGTAGAACTCGTCCAAATCCAATGGAGTTAAGTTCAAAATTACCAAGGCACTAATTGACCTCACGGCTAACCAAAATCTACTAAGCTTTTAGAGCCAAGCGAACCACACACCTAGAACCTCAAGTAACTTGGAATCCAAGACTAGAACGTCGCTCAAAGATAAGTGATATTGGGAAAGACATGCGAAGATGTATTTATCACATATAATTTTCACAAATTGAAGCTAATACATGATCAATATTCATATGACAATTCTGGAAGGAGTTGTCACTTGAATTGGACTAAGGGCAGTTAGACAAGTTTCAATTATATTCGAGAGGTAGTTCATGCGATTAAGCAACCATGTGGAGTATAGGGCATAACACACACTGGAATAACCATAAAAAGGCCGAATTGAGTTACAGTACTATTATGTTAGGCTGAATAATGGATCTGGAAATCATAGTAGAGTTAATAGAGTAACTACATGAATATTATTTATTAGCGCAAAGTCAAAGTGGGTAAATATCATCTATATGCATAAAGCTATAATAAATAAACACAAAACAGAGAAATAACTATAAATAGTTTAGTTATATATATGTATGTATGTATGAAAAAATAGGCATGATGCATTGAATATGAAACGAACATGGTAGAGATTACAAGAGAAACACAAATCTTTCATCATCACCAACAATTCTGTACAAGACTCAAACAACAGAGGTCGGTACTCACACAATCTCAGCCTAGTTCATTCAAGAAGTTCAAAACAAAAATTCTATATATTCAACACGACAACAACATAACAGAAAAGAAAAAGCAAGAGAATGAAACTACCTTTTCTCTCTACCACCCTTGCTTCCTTTACTAGGCTTTAATCGGTATGTTTCCTCTTCTTTTAGATCCCTCACCCAAAGTGGGATCACTCTCTGAGTCAATGAGCTCTGTTCTAATAGCTACCCCAAGGTCTATAGCGCCGATGGAAGAATCCTTCTTGTGTCTATGCTTACAGTGTTGCAAATAATCTTGGGTTGCTTCGATTTCTTCCTTTTCTTTTACTTCTTTGCCACTACCTTCTTCTACTCTGTCTCTAGCTTATCAGCCATGTTTGCATATTTTTTGCGCTCTCAAACATCCGTTATTGCCACATCTTCTTCCTGAGATAGAAGGGGTCCTTCAAGCATTGCAGCGCTATAATTTTCTCAGAATTCTGTCTTGGCCTGGAGGCGAAAATTTAGGAATGGAACTCGAGACCGCTGCAGAGACGACGGTCAATGTAGTAAGAATCGTATCAAGTCCAGTCTTGGGAGGTTGGTGGCAACGTGATGGTTAACCTATAAGATTGCAGAAGTATCCATATAACTCATTAAACTATTTCGACATAAACTAGAAATCTTCAAGCATGAGAGAAGCAACAAAATTAAATGCACTATGGGTTTGATCATGGATGAACTTCCCTTTATTTCCTCCTTCTGAGGATGGCTACGATGGGAGACATTTGAGGCTCAATGAGAGCCTCAAAAATAAGATCTATAAGGGCAGTTGTGGGTATGTCCCTCATTAATGTAGTAATAGTTCCTTTTTAGCCTCGAAGATGTGGGGATCGATGATTCACAAGGACCTATGGGGATCTTCTCTGCAAGTGACTTGGTTGTAGTGAAGGCCTTAGCAGCATCAACGATATATCTGTCACTAAGATTTATTCTGCCTCAGCTCGCTCTCTTTCTTCTACAAGCATCCCTTGGCCATGGCATGCGATTTGATTGAATTAAAGTCCATATAAGAAACAATTAATTCTTTCTTGGATCGCTGATCAATGGCACTTGCACCTCATATCGGAACTTCCTCCAAGGCTGAAGCAAGTGTTTTGGAAAAGGTAAGGTCTAACCACCTTAGGCTTTCTCATTCACGATCGAGCTAGAATGGAAATATAGCAGGGTTTATCTAAGTGCTTCATTTTATCCTCAAATGCTATATGGAGCTCGAAGAAGGAATTCCAGGCAACCTCAAGACAATTTTCTTTTAAGGCCTTGTTAGATGTCAGCTGTTTTACCTTGTTACTTTTCTTCATGTTCTACCCTCATAGAGAGGAAAGCTCCTAAGCCTGCTCAATAATGAGTTGGCTATGGGAATTAACCATCCCATCTTTCGCAACCATCTCTTAGGCGTGCTCAGAAATTGTCATGCCTTGCCATTAGCTACCCTTTTAGCTTAGTCTCTTCTACTTGCGCCTGCTTAAGCTAATCATTTACTACAATCATTGGTGTCCTATGGCCCTTACCCACTTCACTAAGCGGACTATCACTCCTGGCCTAGTCTTTGATAGCAGTCTCTTTCTATGATTTCAGTTGTGAGATTTTCTTATACGTATCCATAATTCTCGCTCCTTAGTCATAAAAGAAAGAATTTCATGATAATTAATGTGGTACTCGTCTGAAAGATCTTTATATAATCACTGCCAACTAGATCCTACATCTATGTCCATCTGGATTGCCTGAAGGTGGCCCGAATAAGAATTCTTATTGGTGTTTCTTTAATTTTGGTCAAAGCTTGACTTCATGCAAAAAAAAAAAGTGGAAATACTGCTTGTAATTGCGAAGGACCAAGAGAGCTTGACTTCCCTTAAAGATGATATTGGTGTAGCAGCTGCGGTGATAGCACGAGAAGAAGGAACAATAAATATGGTAGATATCCATGCCTTAGAAGTCGATAGGTTAACATCATGGATTTCAAGTGAATCTATAGCATCTTTGGGCCTCTTGGAAGGCTCGTCCCTTTCCTTAATAATTTTCGGCTTGTCATGTTTGTTTCCTCCTTTACCTCGATCCCTCTTGGACTGATGAGTCTCTTCAGTCACTCTCTTCCTTCTCCTCTATTTCCCTAAGTCTCCTTATACGAGCAGTGGCTTTGAGTAGATAGACAACCTCTATGAGGACTAGCTATATTTTCGAGAAATTCGTACAAACTATGAACCATGGGACCTGAAATAAGAATTAACATATCTTCAAAAATAGTGATATAAAAAGTATAATAGTGCAAGTGTAAGTGCATGTGCTCCTATTGAAGTGTGTATCAGTGGCATCTAGGAGCTTTACAAATCATATTGACAAGCGACCAATGTTAGAGACTAGCCTCTTTCAGAAGTAACTTGACTGAAGCAGAAAGCAAACTTCGTAGAACCAAATTTCCTGTAAGATCATTAATTTACTTAAGTCACCGAAATCAACTGGGGCATCACCGAGTGAAGTGTAAGGTCCCTTGGTTGCAACGTGAGCTTCTGCGGTGATATTCTCTAAAGGATGTGAGTGTAGGAGATTAGATTTCATCCTCGACATTTAATCTCATGAATCAGGATTATCTTCACTTGTGATATACTCGATTTCCTCTCCCTTAAGACAAAATTTGCCATCTTTTACCAAAGATTTCACCCTTTTCTCTTTCTCGAACCATTAGATCCTTTTCCTTTCACTTCACAATCGTTTCCTCATCTTATTTTGGGATTTAAGATACACTAGATAGATATTCTGTTGGTATGCTGCATGTGTAGCAGCTACTCACAACAGCCCCCCTAGCCACTCATGTGTTCAACATGGGATTGCTACCTACCTTGCCACCTACCGGGCCACCAACCATCCTTCTCACCTATAAATACACCTTTCTTGTTCATAGTTTATATCTCATTCCAAAATCGAAGAAGAAGAAAAGAAGAGAAAAAAGAGAGTGAGATCGAGTGTTGAGTATAAAGTGTTCTGTGTAATCTCTTTGTAATATTCTCTGAAATAAAAGATCTGCAGTAGCCCGGAGACGTAGGCATAATTGGCCGAACTCCGTTATCAAGTTTTGTTTGTCTCTTACCATTCTACATTTCATTTCTTTTCTCCACAAATCTAATCATAAAGAAATTTGCGTAATTCCCCAACAACTGGTATCATAGCCATAATTTGTTAGAAAAGAAATTAAATTCGAGTGGGAGCGATGGCGGCAGATGAAGAAAAGGTGAAAATCGAGAAGTTTGACGGAGCCGACTTTGGCTTTTGAAAAATGCAAATTGAAGATTATCTATATCAGAAAAAGCTTTATCAACTTCTATCGGAAAAGAAGCCAGAGAATATGAAGGATGAAGATTGGGTTCTTCTTGATAGACAAGCCCTTGGAGTTATTCGATTGACGTTATCTCGCAATGTTGCTTTCAACATAACAAAAGAAAAGACCACGGCGGGTCTTATAGTGGCTCTCTCCAGTATGTACGAGAAGTCATCGGCCTCTAACAAAGTTCATTTGATGAGGAGATTGTTCAATTTGCGGATGAAAGAAGGTGCATCGGTAGCTCAACATCTCAATGAACTGAATACAGTTACTACTCAGTTAAGTTCAGTTGAAATTGAGTTTGACGAAGAAGTGTGTGCATTGATACTTTTGTCTTCCCTGCCAGAAAGTTGGAACGCTACTGTCACAGCAGTGGGTAGCTCGTCGGGAAGCAATAATCTAACTTTGATGATATTTGTGATATGGTTCTCAGTGAAGAGATCCGGCGAAGAGATTCTGGTGAATCATCAAAATTTTCAATTTTGCATACACAATCAAGAGGAAGTAATTCAACATGAGGAAATGGACGCAGCAAATCGAACAACCGAGGTAGGTCGAAGGATTGGAGATCTAAATCTAGCAATCCAAACAATTCCTACAGCTCAAAGACTGTTGAGTGTTGGAATTGTGGAAAGACCGGGTGCTACAAAAATCAATGCAGAAGTGCACCAAAGGACCAAGAGGCGAAGGCAGAGGCAAATGTTACTTCTACCTCAGGAGGAGATGAAGCATTGATATGCTCTTTGGAGAGCAAGGAAAAGTCTTGGGTGCTAGACTCTAGAGCATCGTTTCATGCCACTTCGCAGAAAGAATTCTTCGAAAGGTACGCCTTTGGAAATCTTGGAAAAGTATATCTTGGTGACGATCAACCTTGTGATATCGTTGGAAAAGGTGCTGTGAAGATAAAGCTAAATGCGTCAGTTTGGGAGCTAAATGATGTCAGACACATACCTGATTTGAGAAAGAATTTGATTTCTGTAGGTCAATTAGCTAGTGAAGGCTATACTACGACTTTCCATGGTGGTGATTGGAAAATTTCAAAGGATGCAATGACGATTGCTCAAGGTAAAAAGAGTGGTACTCTTTACATGACTGATGCAGGAGAACCTGAATGCTATGATGAAGCATCTCAGAGTGAAGATGCTAGCAAGTGGGAGCTAGCCATGATAGATGAGATGAAGTCTCTCATCTCCAACCAGACATGGGAACTAGCTGAGTTACCCATAGAAAAGAATACGATAACTATTGATAAACTGAAGTTGTGTTCGACTTCAGTTGGTCTGCTAGAGTAAAAAGAGCAGAATGGCTGTTGCATCGATCAATGTGTGAAGACGGATTGAAACCAGTCTTCAAGTGGGAGATTGTTGGTATGTTGCATGTGCAGCAGCTGCTCACAGCAGCCCCCCTAGCAACCCATGTGTTCAACATGGGATTTCTACCTACCTTGCCACCTACCAGGCCACCAACCAAGCCACCAACCCCCACCAACCATCCTTCTCACCTATAAATGCACCCTTCTTGTTCATAGTTTATATCTCATTCCAAAATCCAAGAAGAAGAAAAGAAGAGCAAAAAGAGAGTGAGATTGAGTGTTGAGTATAAAGCGTTCTGTGTAATCACTTTGTAATATTCTCTGAAATAAAAGATCCGCAGCAGCCCGGAGACGTAGGCATAATTGGCCGAACTCCGTTATCAAGTTTCGTGTGTCTCTTACCATTCTACATTTCATTTCTTTTCTCCACAAATCTAATCATAAGGAAATTTGTGTAATTTCCCAACAACTGATTTTGGAATGGGATGAGATTATGAAGGAGAAGGGTATTTTTTTTCCATTGAGCACAATTGCCAGAGCTCAGAGCTAGGACAAAAGAGTGATTACAGACCTAAACACTCGAAGATGGAAACTAAGGGGCCATGCAGACCATCCGAGATGAAGCAGCCCCTATAGGTGTGGATTCTCATATATCAAGAGAAATTTAACTATTCGTTCGTTGACTCTAATCTCCTTCAAATCGTTGAGCATTAGTTTATGGACATGTCTCTATTTTGACATGGAAGAACTACAAAGAAGTATACAGTGGATCAAATTTTTGTAAGGCTCAGACGGAACTCGGAGAAAAGGATTAGAGACGTACTTCCTGGGAGTTAGAGGTGGTTGAATTCCTCCAAGCATCCAGTGAAGAAATATTGGTTCTTGAAAGCAGAAAGCTTGTTGTGGATTCCAATATGACTTTACAGCACCTACAGGCTTCAATGATCATGAAAGAAGGACAGTCTTGCCTCTTTTTGACCAAACGAATTAATCTTACCTCATCAAATCTTGAAGGATAATTAATCCTCTACATGAACAAGACATACAAGCAGGTCAAAAGTGCATATCCACCTGAATGAATCTGGAACAGAGCTAGCATGATACCTTGTAGAATTTCCGTCAGAAATTGATTGAACGAGGAACATGGCTATTCAAACACATGTATCGATGGCATGCAATGAATTCAGGGGGTGGATCAAAACATGTTCATTTCTCGAAGGCAAACGTACAAAATCCTCTAGGATACCATGTGGTGGCATACATTTCAAAGATCTTTGTTGTAATAATTGAATAATTTTGTTCTAGTGGATTAAGCAACTATCTTAAATTGGAAGGCAACCAGTCAATGAAAGGGATGATTAGTACCAACTGGACGAACTATGCTGGAGTTAATAGTAAAGGAAAAGCCGTTGTTGATTCAACTTCAGAAGGAATTAAAGTTCCTTTGCTAGAATAAAAGCACAGGGATATGTGTGCCATTCTATAACATAAGATGTAACAACCCAAATTTCGCAGATCCGATTTTTTTTTCAAAAATCAAAATCCATCAAAGCTTGAGTTGGTTTGTCTGTTATCTTGCTGAAAGTAAAAGATAAATATATCAGAGGTCATAATAGAAATCTCATAGCGGAAGGGAATAAAATATAATAATAGGTCAATACATACAAATATAATGACACTTTAACAAGTGTCTCTAAGTTGCAGAATTTCAACCACTTGTTTAACCCGCAGATTTGTTATGAACAGAGGGTTAGAACAAAAGTTCTTGTGAATGGACAATTATACTTTCGACAAGTAACACTACATATACTGTTCTATCACTGGTTCATATTTATTAAGTTATTCGGATTTATCTCATAATATACTCTCGATTTTTCCGCATAAATCATACCCATATACTCCTAGTAGATTAACCTAATATTATATATATATATATATGTGTGTGTGTGTGTGTGTGGCTATATGTTCGATATATCGATCCCGTAGTACCCTCCTCGAGTGGTCCCCATCGTCGTACTATGAAAACGTACTGGACCTCCATCTTTATGCTAAAAAATGTACTAGGCTACGCTGCGAAAGCGAATAAGCCTTTATCGTTGCGCCATAAGGGTGCTCTAATATTGAGTTCCCCTACGGAACTCAGTCAGGGGCTTTACGCATATCTGTAAGGGATAGGTTCGTTAGGCCTACATTACACATATCCAAAGATAGGTTTTTATCTTTTGGTGGCTCTCCAAGGCCCCACCTAGCCAATCCACATACTAATGAAAGACTACTCAAAGAGCTAAAGGACCTCCCTAACATCCAATTAAACAAACATGTAGTCGCTCATCCAATGACCCGATAGTAAAAGGTCATTGGTCTCATGGATTCGCTCCAGTCTTTCCTGCACACGCTCCGATTGACAATGACAAGTATCCGACGACTTACCATCCTTTGTTGGGTCCTGACCACGAAGCCTCCTACCGTAAGGCAGCATTCGAATCATCCTAAGATCAGCTCGATCATCCTTTAGCTTTCCACCATCAAATATGCATTCAAGGCATACTCACTGAATGAAACCACACACATCATGCCTCTGTGGGTACAACTTCATTAGGCCTACCACAGAGGGTCATCACGGATTATCCTCATGTACCGTAGAATTCATGTACTTCCTTCTAGTTATGTCGAGTAATAAGTTGGACGTGCTCCTTCCATGTCTCTAGACACCCATGGTGATCTTCCCATCGGGCTTTTCATCCCAAATACATACAGACCGTCCATGCGTATCTTATCATTACGTTATTAGGCCCTATGTCTAGTCTTCGATTACGCGCTTGTTTTACTTACCACATTGCTAGTTAACTTAAACATTTACTTTTTTATTTTGCATTCAAGTTATTTGTTTGCTTTTGTTGGCTGCTTATTTTTTCTAATCATCTTTCACAGTCGGAACAAATCATTACTTATTATTATATTCATTAAAATTCATTCCTCAGTTATAAGTTTATTAATAATAAGCCTACTCTACTGTTTTCCATTTAATTATAACCTCGTGTTATAATATTACTAAACCAATATTTGTGGATTTGCTTATTAAACTTATTTCCCGTAATTTAAATTTACTTATAATAAGCCTCTTACTTCCCATTTCATCTTCTAATTATAACCTCTATGTTATAGTCCTACTTGTCCCTATGACAACTTTACCTATTATATTATGTTCCCGTTCAATATAGTTTATTATTATAGCTTACATTCCCCGTTTATTACATACTTCATAGGATTCTTATTATTTAACATAACTCTTACAGTTATGACACTAATATACTTACCGTCTTTGTAAGTTTACACATTTACGAGAAATAATTTACACACCTTATCTAGTTGGTTACTAGAAATGTAATAAAATCTATTTCCATAATATAAATTAATTGGGACACGTAATTTCATGATATTATTCTTTACTAGTTTATTTTAGGCTATTGGCTAGTGTACAATACGGTAAAATCTCTATTTCGTACTGACCCACATTATTTCTCTTTTTCTTGCAACTACGTTCTCCGTATTCAATAAGAATTTATTTATGGAAATGTATCCCTTTTCCAAAACCAACTGATTCAGTCCATTACTAATTTCCCACTTTTTATTAGTTATAATACTATTTCCTATTTCTTATCCAGTTCCCAATTTCTTTATTTATTCCATTTTAAATCTGAAAGGTGGTTCCTTACAAACAATATGATAATTCTCAAATTTACCTTTTTTCTACAAATTTACAGCATAAACTTTAATTATGCCATGTCAATCTATGTCACATTTATTTAGTAAGCCTTACCAAGTTTGCCTTCTTCCAAATTTCCCTTTTATCACAATTTTTGGCATAATATATTCATTTAACTCCGAATCATCAAGTTTCCTCTTTTTATTACCATTCCCATTAATTTGTGCATAACCATATTTAAGTTAATTTGCACCTAACCATAATTCAATTATTCTGCGCCTAACCATAATTCAATTAATTTTGCGCATAACCATAATTTAATTATTTTACGTATAACCACAATTCAATTAATTTTGCACATAACCACAATTTAGTATAAACTGTATATTCAGACGCATAAGGGGGGAAAGATGAAGAAGGGAACATATTATAAATTCCAATAGGAACAAATGATACAATATACCATTATCAGAAAATATAACTTAAATCCACTTACCTGAGATTTGTGCTCTAATATTTTGTATCTGATTTGAACCTTCGTTATTTTCTTTTCAATTCAGATTTATAGATTTGTCAAAACAGTGGACCTAGGCATCTATAGCTTAGATCTACAACATTCTTCTCCAAATATTTAATCAGAAATTATAAAACTAATATATATTTATTTATGAAGAATTTAAAGGAGAAAGGAAATGACAGAGCTCTGGCGCCCTGTTAGAAAATATGAGTTCGAGGCTACGCCCTGCTGGTTTATTTATAGGCGCTCAAAAGAACCACGTCCTTCAGATTAAAACAAATAAAATCGGAGCCATTCTCACGAAATAAATCACACTACCAGGCCCAAAAATGGATCAACCTCTGGGTCGACCGATCTATGAAGTATATCGACCCCTGGGTCAATCGACTTCAGGCATGGGTCAACACGTATATACGATATAAAATCGTATATCTGGGTCCTTTCTGCATGATTGATGCTACAATTAAAACGTTCTTTTAACGTTATCTTCATTCCTATTTTCATTCACTCTACTCTTATTATGTTCCATTTTTAATATATATTCAAATCTTGAATTTAAATCTGTGTGTATATATTTACGTACAACTTCATCTATTTCAAAATTCAAACAACGATATCCTGATATTTATTTCTTATTTGTTTTGATTAATTGCTTGTTACTTTTGAATTTCATGTTTGTATATATACTTTTATATGAATTAAATATATGTATATGCACACACATACACCTATATACACATATATACCAATATATTATCTTTTCTTATATGTACGCACACATATACTTTTCTCTTGAAACATGCATCTTTTTGATAGACCATCTTAAAATTTATAAACGTGACGTTGGTGGGAATCGAACCCGTAATCTCTAGTCTAGGAAGTGCATACTTTATCGCTCCACCAAACACTGCTTCTGTTCACAAAAATAGAACATTGGAAACTCTTGGTTTTATGTGTGTTTCTCTTATTTTTTTTCGTGTTTGTATTGAAACTTCATTTAATGATATTTTCTTCGTTTTAAGTCCGTTTTCTGCAAATCATAGGTTTAAATTGATCAGATAATCGCCACCGGCGCAATGACGCTAATTCCATGACCAAATTCAGAAAATTTTACGATTTTATTTATTTATTTTAGAATATCGGGTGTTACATTCTCCCATCCTTTAGGAAATTTTGTTCTCGAAATTTGGTAAGGGTATGATTAATTAATTCCTCGCATCATTTAAAACCATCATGTGTACATCCAATTTTGCAACCATTTTTGCACTTACGCAAAGTGTAATGCAACATAAAAATACATGAATGCCTAAATGATACCTCCTATATGAATGCAAATATTCTTGAAAACCTTTTAAAACATGATACACACGTTCTAAATATACCGGCAATTTCTATATAAATGCAATATTTTGAGAATCAAAAATTCTTTTTCATCCAATTTTTCCCACTCTTACAGAGTAAGAGCGTAGTTCATCCAATTTTTGCATTCAAATCCTACCATCCAACTTTAAATTTGTGAACTTCAGAAAAATCTAATTTTCTAAATTTGATTTATTATGTCAGGAACAGGTAGAAAACAGAAAATTACATATTTTCCATCATTTTATGCACCTTTTCCCCCCATATTTGGAAGCCTTAATTGCTAGTCTTATGAAAAATCCTATTTTCTACTCCAAGCACGGTTTAAATAAGAAAATTTTCTTTCCAGTTTTCCAAACTTACATTGGAAGAATTTATTTTATCATTTATTGTCTTTACTATCTCTGTTGCTTTCTGTAAATTATTCATGTTTTCTTTTAGTTAATCATCTTTTGCTTGTATTGTTATTTAATTTACAATATCCTATGTCCTTATTCTTTCTAGCGATCATCTTAAATACCTAGATAGAGAATATCATACTAAACCATCCTATTTTCCTACCAACAAATAGAATACTACATTAGAGTGCAAACCTGTACTAAAAGGAAACATGCTATACTACAACCTCTACTAGGTAAAAGATACAACGACTAATTGTGGCTATATACTAGGATAGAGAGGTCTAGGATTATGTCTCTCATAACATTAAAAAAATTCCCATTAATGAATCCATCCAATCATTACGCTCCTTGTTTGCATCTATTTATATCTGCAAACTCATGCCGTGTACACCTAGTTCTCATACGAATTACCCAACCTTTTCTGTTTAACGTGTTCCTTTGATTGAGTTTACATTTATGCAAAGTCCATCTCTCTGTATCTCCTCTACACAAACCATACAAGCTTCAAGATTTCTTCCTCGAATAATTCCTCAAAGTTTATACACTTTAACTTAGTTGGAGTTCTTACCTACTTAGTACACATTTCTCTTCTAAGAGGAATTAATAAGATTCAGTTCCTATGAATATTTTCTAGAGGGCTTTTGTGTTCTGTGTAAAGTGACAAGGAAACTTCTTTATTTTAATTTTTTTTTTTTTGTTGAAATAGGTAGAACAAAATTATGCATTTTGCTATATTTTGTACACCTCTTTCACTGCACACTTCCTTATCACTTTAACAAAACATGTTTTCTTACTAACTTATTGATTCATAAATACGTATCTTATAATTCTTCTTGTTCCAATAAGTTAAAGTGTGCCCTGACTCGTTCTTTATCATAAATTCTTTTATTTTATTTTCAAAACAAATATGTTATTACGCACTTTCTCTTAACCAATTATATTACTTAACTCCACAACTTTCTTACTCACTTTATTTTTTTTCAAAACAAATCTGCATATTTTTTGTCAAAATTTATTTTAAAGCAAATCTCAATATTACTATTAAATTACTTATAACTATAAACTTTTAATTCGAAACTTGAAAAACTCTTCTTGAAATCTTTTTTTCCATATTTTTTTTCAAATTTAACCAAAAGTTCAATTGTGGGACTAAGTACAAAGTGGTTCCCTAAATTTTCCATTTTCAAATCCTTTGCGCAAAAATTATTTCTCCATCCAAGTCCTCTTTCACACTAACTCCTTCCAAAACTGTGTTTGAACTGGAATATAAGCCTAAATACCCCTTATTCAGCCAAATGCATGTATATATATATATATATATATATATAATTCCCAATCCATTTTCTTTCTTACTCTTTTATAAGGCTCTACTGCCAAACTCACTAATCTGAAATACTAAAATTTCGGATACTAACATATGGAATCCTTCTTTTATTTCAAACCACATTGTACACTTTTTATTTCAATTACTTAAGGGCCTATTATCTTCAGATTTCCATAACCATTTTTTTAGTGTAAAAAACTGATATCTCAGCACTTTTCATGTGACGCTTTTCATATCTGGTGGGTTTCTCTATGGATCTAGGCATATATATAATATTTATATTTCAAAAATACAAATACGCTCACTCACTATCTATATAAGAATCTTGAACCTGAGCTCTGATACCACTGATATAACATCCCGAATTTCGATGGATCCTTTTTTTTTTTCAAAAATACAAATCTATCGAAGTTCGAGTTGGTTTTTCTAGTATCCTGTAGAAAGTCAAACATAAGTATATCGGAGCTTATAATAGAAATCTCACAGTGGAAGGGAATAAAATATAATAGTAGGTCGATACTTACCAATATAATGACACTATCTAACACGTGTCTCTAAGCTGCAGAATCTCAACCACTTGTCTAACTTGCGGATTTGTTATGAGGAGGAGGTCAGAACAAAAGTTCTGGTGAATGGACAAATTATACTTTCTACAAATAACACTACATTTACTGTTCTATCAACTATTCATATTTATTAATTTATTCAGGTTTATCTCAGAATATACTTTCGATTTTTCCGCATAAATCATACTCGTCTACTCCCCGATAGATTAACCTAATAAATAAATAAACATAGTTATATGTCCAATATATCGAGGTATTCCCCATAATACCCTCCTCGAGTGGTCCCCATCATCGTACTACAAAAACGTATTGGACCACCATCTCCATGCTACGAAAGCGTACTAGGCTACGCTGCGAAAGCGAATAAGCCTCTATCGCTGCACCATAAGGGAGCTCTAATCCCTGAGTTCTCCTACGGAACCCAGTCAAGGGCTTTACACATATATGTAAAGGACAGCTTCGTCAGAGCTACATTACAGATATCTAAAGATAGGTATGTTTCTTTCAGTGACTCTCCAAGGTCCCACCCAGCCTACCCCCATACTTATGAAAGAATATTCAAAGGGCTAAATGACCCCCCTAACATACAATCTAAACAAACATGTGGTCCCTCACTCAATTACCCGATAGTAAAAGGTCATTGACATATAGGCTTAACTCTAATCTTTCCCGCACACACTTCGATTGAGGATGACATGTATCTGACGACCTACTATCCCTTGTTGGGTCCTGACCACAAAACCTCACATCCGGAGGTAGTCGTTGAATCATCCTCAGATCATCCCGATCAGTCTTTAGGATTCCCACCATCAAAGATGCAGCCAAGGCATACTCACCGGATGAAGTTGTACAGATGATGCCTCTATAGGTAGGCCTACCACATAAGGCCATCTTGAAGTATCCTCAAGTAGTATAGAAGTCCCGCACTTCCTTCCAGTCCCGTCGAGTAATAAGTTGGACGTGCTCCTCTCGTGTCTTCAGACACCCACGAAGATCTTCACCGTTTGGCTCTTCATCCCCAAATACGTAAGGACTGGTCCAAGCGCATCTCATCATTACATTATTAGACCATATGTCTAATCTTCGATTACGTGCTTGTTTTACTTACCACATTACTAATTAACTTAAACATTTACATGTTTATGTTGCATTCAATTTATTTGTTTATTAGCTTTAGTTGGTCGCTTATTTTCCCTAATCAACATTCACTGCCGGAACGGACCATTGCTTATTATTATATTCATTAAACTTAATTTCTCAATTATAAGTTTATTCATAATAGGCTTACTCTACTCTTTTCTATTTAATTATCACCTGGTGTTATAATATTACCACAACTTTGTCCATGGATTTTCCTATGATTTAAGCTCACTTATAATAAGCCTCTTACTTCTCATTTCATCTTCTAATTATAACCTGTATGTTATAGTACTATTTGTCCCTATGATAAGTCTATCTATTATATTACACTCCCTTCTTATAAAATTTATTATAATAGGTTACATTCCCCGTTCATTACGAACTTCACAGGTTTCTTATTATTTTACATAACTCTTGAAGTTATGATACTAATCTACCCACCGTCTTTGTAAGTTTACACATTTATAGGAAATAATTCACACTCCTTATCTAGTTGGTTACTGGAAATATACTAAAATCTATTTCCATGATATAAATTAATTAAAACCCGAATTGTAAAATATTATTCTTTTTTGGGTTAGTTTTAGGCAATTGACTAATGCGCAATACAGAAAAATCTCTATTTTGCACTAACCTATATTATTTTCCTTTTCTTGCAATTATGTTCTCCGTATTTAACAAGTATTTAATAATGTGAATGTATTCCTCTTCCACAACCAACTGATTTAGTCTATTACTAATTTCCGACTTTTTATTAGTTATAATATTATTTCTTATCCATTTCCCAATTTCTATATTTATTCCATCTTAAAGCTGAAAGATGATTCATTACAAATAGTATGAAAATTCTTAGATTTGCCCTCTTTCTACAAATTTACTTTATATAACTTTAATTATGCCATGTCAATCTATGTCACATTTATTTAGTAAGCCTTACCAAGCTTTCCTACTTTCAAATTTCCCTTTTATTACAATTTTCAACATAATACATGTAACACCCCACATTTATTAATGTCACTCGTATGAGAATTTCTTTAAGAAATCATGAAGCATTGTAGGTATAAAGACATAGAACATTACAGTGACTAAGATTTCACAAGACATAAAAATATAAATTTACAACGGAAGAAGAAACTTTTATTTTCAAATATAAAACCATCTTTGTTTCAATTCAATCAAATAGTTATAAAATGTCAAGTCTCAAATCTCAATCAAAAACCAACATCAGAGTAAAATACTGTTATCCCCCAAATAGTCAAAAAGATACAACCTAACCTTGGAAAAGAAACAAGAAGTGATCCAACTCTTACATAAATCCATCACGACAAAGCTAATAAAGAAATCTGAACTATACACTTTCTCCCTGTAAGCCTAAGGGAAAGGAAAGAGAAAGGAAGAAAGGAAATGGGTTAAACATAAATCCTGGTGAGCTATTGTGATTATCAGCTCGACTTGCTAAGTTAAGTAAAACAGATAAATAGTGGCTTTAGTATCATAAAAGGGTAAGTGTATGTACATATCTAAATGTGAATAATAACTTATATGAGCTGATAATAAGGACTAGCTATTCTTATAAAAATACAATGATGATAACAATTATTATAATAATCATATCAGGCAGATTGACTGTTTTGCACTTCTATAAATTCAAACAAAAAGAAGTAATTAGGAAGAATTTTTCCCAATGCTACCCATTGATCGGCTCCTTTCAAAAACGAATAGCCAGTGCCAGCCACGGTAATCAGGGTTGTTTTTCTCGAACCCGTCAACTTTAAAGACACAGCCCTATTCGCTGGTGTTATAGCATCTTAGTTTCCCCCATCGGACCCATGCACGTTCATGACTCCGCCAGAATGCGCCCGTACCCACTTATAAGATTTTGAACCTCTTACAATCCAGATCAGTAAAGCGTGCCCTAGCCTCCACCTAGTGTGAGGCCCCGATATAATACCAAAAAGTATATTGACTGATACAAATTCTAAACAATAGCAGAATTGACACAAGCCACCTGTAGGCTTAGTTCCTCAAGTAAACTAGGATTTTAAGAGCCCCTCCCGGATATAACAGCAGGCGTGGAAACTCTTAGCATGTTAATTAAACAGGTTTAACTTAGCAGGTTTAAGTTCATTAATAAGCAAGGTTTTAAATGACATTTCCTATTAAATGTAATTCTGTATACAACCCTATCCCAAAACAGATAGGCATGTGCTCAGATGTATATAGATTACAGTAACATGTTTGACTAAATTTACATTTGATTCTCATATTATTTTTCCATGACATATTTATTCGATATTAAATAAAGTATAATTCACATGTTTTACCTTTTTCATGCTAATTTCCAATTAAATACCATTAATTTCAATTAACATGTTTTCCCATACAGATTACTTAATGTCATATTAAGTATAACTCATTCCGATTAACACGAAGCTTTCTTAATGTCATACTAAGTACAATAACTTAGAGAAGATGAAGAAATATTTGTGTAAGAAAATGGTGAGGTAGCTAGCCTATTTATAGATTTGTTAGGATAATATATACCATAGGATATTAGGTTTTAGAATCAACCTATAACGTCTCAGATTTTTCAGCCATTTAAATTGGGATATTTAAATATGTTTTATATATTATATTGGAAATATAATGGATTTTATATCGAGTTTTAATTATTAAAATGGAGTACGCATATATATATATATATATATATATATATATATATATATGTCACGCACCACTTGTTGCCCTATTCGTACCAGTAGCCCAAACCCAAACACACATGCAAAAGAGACAACTACTCTGTTGTCTACAAGTGCATGCCCGTGCTTCGCACACGGGTACTGCAAAATAAATGTAGTTCCTTTAATATAGAGTGCGGTTATTTTTGCTCGAAAAAAAAACCGTCCAGATACCACGCAATGTTCAACGGTGGTGAACAACCGACTGACGTTCAAGTTCTTTGACGGTGAACGGTTGTCATAGAATATAAAATATTGTGAACTGTCGTTCGACGATGAACGATCGAACGCGTCTGATGGACGAAAGTGGAAATCGGGTTATGAATAGTAGCACACTGCATGCCCAATAAAGAGGAAGTGCTACACCAACAGTAACCATTTGAAAGGATAGATAATACATAGATATTTGGTTTTAGAGAAAAGGTTGGGATATCGTATCATCGTCATCGTCAAATCTGTGCATCTCCATACAGAATGTGTTATACTAATAATTTTGTATTTGTTTGCATCATCTGAATCATGTATATCAGTAATTTTTTAGACAAACTACATAAATAGAGGCAAAATGCTAATACATTAATTTTAATCGAATAACGCAGAACTAACAGAATCATAAACGAATCAAATGAAGTTGTTAACTTTTCATTTTGCCTTCGTTAAAACATAGACAACATAATATGCCTTCACCTAATCTTTAACTGATTCATTTTCTGTGGAAAGAGATCATAAAGCCTTCGTAAAATGAAAGAAACTACACAACCCAAGAACAAAAAAAAAGTGTAGACCAAAATAAAGCAGACCTAAATTTATGAAAGAAAATATATAAATACATCAGTGCCTTGCGTGACACCCAAATGAAATTCTTTACTTGCCAACCACACTTTCAATTTCTTTCCTTGCACGCCACACTATCTGTTTCTTGGCCACCAAATTTCTTCATTCTTGCGCTCCAAACAATCTCAAATCTGTGCGTCCCACATTTTGAAAAGTTACGCCACCTAACAGCTACCTATACAAACCTATAACGTGGCCACCACGTAAATCATTTTATATATGAATCCCTCTCCTCTGCTCTTTCTTCTCTAACCAGTTCGCTGTTTTCTCTTCAAAAAGAGAACAAAACGTTCCCACCGTTAAAGATCAAAACACCCAACACAGTCTCGATGAAACGCTTGGATATAGTAGCATCGGTCCAAGGGAGGAGTAAGTGGGCGGAGTATGTGTAGGCACAATGAACGTGGGATGCGAGGTGAAGTGGATGGCGCTGGGTGGTATGTGGCGCAAAGATATTGAACTTGGAGGGTCGACGCCGGAAAAAAAAGGAAGGCCGATGCCATTGTTGGTGGCGGTTGTCAGGGCCTCGGCTGAGGGGGTGCGTGGTGATAAGGGCGACGGCCTTAGTAGAAGCTGTTGTCGCATGCACAACAAGTAAGGAGGGGATGAAGGGTGTCTCACGGGGGGGGGGGGGGGGTCCTGCATTCAAGACGCATCAGCAAATTTATAAAGAAAAAATATAAAATATGGTCAGCAAGAAGGCTTCCGTGAGGGGATACGCTGAGTCGAAGGAAAGCTGTAAGGAGAAGAGTAGTTTTGAGGTTGGAAGTTCGCCGAAGCTCTGGAGGGTGATGGACGGATGTGCAGTCATGATGTGCAGTAGAAGTGCGAAATATATATATATATATATATATATATATACATACACACAATACCAGAAGTGGTTCGTCGAACAAAAGAGAAGGATAAACGTGGATGGCAGGCTAGTTAAGCCGGGCATTTTGAAAAGTAGATTTGAACAGTAGCAAATGGGAATGCCTAACCTCGTGATAACGCGACGTAAGTAATATTAGGGTAATAAAATATATTCAAGTTATTTGAAATATAAATTTATATAGATAGCCTTATAACCAGTCTGGATAGTAAATTTATATGTTGTGTCTAATGTGTCTAATCTAAGTTTAAAGTGCCTAATTGTAATTAACTCATGCCCAACCTCTTTCGAATATGCCCAAATGTGTATCCCAAAGTTTTCGTGCCAATGAAGAAAAGGCCTAACAAGCTTATACTAACTTCAATTAGTAATTAGATTACTCGTATTAGTTTATACAAATGATGGATTTAAGGGGCCAAAGCTGAAAATAATGGTTAGTATAATTTATTATGTGGGTATAAACATGTCCATAATATAACATGTTGCTGAGGGAAAGAACTTATATATCTAACTATGGTATCTAGTATCACGTGCCTATATTAACGTGACTGGTACAATTCGAATTATGCCAACTATTTGTAAGTGCCTAATTCCATTTTTAACATGGCCGATGTAAATGTAAGAAGTAGAAAATCCTATATGCCTCAGTATCTGATAATTTGTTTAAAATGGCCGGTTTAGATTTTTATATGCCTAGTTATATATGTGCCCAATAAAGTTAAAACGTTGCAACCGTTTTATAATAATAACGAAAGATAAGAAATCAGTCAAAATAATAATAATAATAATTTAGGTTTGGTCAGTTTTATTTAAACCAATTTCATAAGTTCTGTAACGTACTATATGTTACCAGAATTTGTCAAGATCGAGAGTGTTGGAACAGTATGACGAGCGCTTCATCGTAGAATTGGTTTGGACGGAGTTGGTCAAAACTGAGAACAAAACATTGTAATGACGGATGGATCCATGGTGAGTTCAACTCACTCAATTTATCCCGTTTATATTTTATATAAACCGGGTTTTTATTTTGTGTGCAATGATTACTACTGGTTGATGAATGAATGACTGTTTGCATATAAAATGAATATTTTTAATATTCATTGATTAAATTAAACATTTGTTTAATTTAATCGGATTAAATCGTTATTTTAAACGATTATATCCTGACGAGTTAACTTACCTTGTTGGTTACATAAACGTATTATTAGATGATTGATGGAACATTGATTGTTGACTGTTATTAGTTAAATTGTCTATTTCTGTTTATCGTATATTGTCGTATTGAATTTGAAGAAACCCATTATGATGCAGAGAAGGACAGGTTGGAGGGATCCAACCGGATTCCTCAAATATGTTATTTATATTCATATTATATGAATTATTTAATCAGTATGATGGAATGATATTGGTTCATTGTTGATCGTTGGAATAAAATTCAACGTTTGTTTATTTTTAACCAATGAATGATATCGGTTGAGTAATTGGAAATGGTTGGCCTAAAAATGAATCATTTTATGAACAATGATTTACAGTCAGGTAAATCGATAGAAATAAGGTTATAAGTAATATTTTATAACCAAAGCAAAATTTTGAAATCTATTTTATATAGATTATTTTAATAAAGGTTAATAAAGAAAATAAATGATTACTTTTATCTAGTAAATATAAACCAAGTATTCAAACCGAATTCTTATGTTAATGTGTTTCATAAGCGATGATCAGAAATTAACCAAATGGTTAAGGATTGAATTAATTGTTTTAAATAACAATTAATTGCGATTAAATAATTTAATTTAATTAGTAATTAAATTAAAGGGAATTATTTGAAGTGATTTAAAGAAAGGACTAATGAAAATAGTTTAAGGATTAACCTTGTTTTTGAGTTACTAAGTTAACTGTTTTAAACCAAGATAAGTTATTATTGAATCATTAATTATTTTTAAAATAGATTATTATTATTTTAACAATCTGAAAGGAAGATTAAGTACTAATGCTGGAGTAATCAAATTGATTTCTAAAGATGTTGGGATTGATTATTATTATTTTAATAATGATCAAAGTGATAAATCTTGAGACTAAATTCTTTTAAATAGGGGTTATGAAGTTGTAAAGGTAGTTAAATTAAATTGCAAACAAATTGATATTTAATATGAACTCTAAATTCTATTGGTCAGATTTTTATAAATAAAATCCAAATTGGGAATTATAAGGCAAGTTAAATGGGTTAATGTATATAAGAGTCGAAATCAGTTCAAAATGGGATTTGTAATCTGAAGGAAGTTAAATGGAATTTAAAAGCCGAAAGTTGAGGAAATAGAGATGTTTTAAAATTTAGAAAGCGTGTTTTTGAAATTGAAAAGAGATTTTTCAAAAGAGAATAAATGGAGTTAAAAACCGTAGGGTAAATAGAAGTGTTGGGATATTCATTGGAATGAGATTCGTTGATAAACTCATATTTATCCGGAAGATAAGAATGTTGTCGTCTCAAGGTCTGAGAGGTAAATAAAATACCCTATCTTGTAACAACTTCATGATTATCCAAGGACGATATTAGTTTAGTAACGAGGATAATTGAGGGAGTTAAGTTAATATTTCCGTGAACGAGACTATAATCTATAAATTGAAGAGTTATGAGCTAAACATATATAATTTGAAATAAGAAGTGCAACTATTCAGAATTTTCAACTGGACATATCTTTTGATTCCCGCTATCAAATTTCGATTGGTCAGATTCGTTAGAAAGATATTACCAATTAGATCCTAATGTTTTTGGTTTCACTAAAATCCGGATTGTCTTGCACCCGGTATATTCAATTGAAGTTTGAAATCGAATTATCGAACTACCGCGCCATTTTCAATTCTATATATAATTATAATTAATTATATTCGTTTTCAATTGTCGATTCAAACTCAGTTTTCATCGCCATTATTTAAAATATTTATTTTAAATATTTAAAATCCATTATTTTAGCCAATTTAAAAATTTTAAATTGGTTCAGATTTTCTGGGTCGTTACAATCTCCCTCACTTAAAACTTTTCGTCCCCGAAAAGGAACAAAGTCGAAAGTGGTTTGATAAATCTACAATCATTCTGCTTTACTTATACTAGGATATTACTGATCCTATCTGTATAGAGTTACCCGTCCTAGAACACTACTGGTTCTATTTCTGACGAGTTCATTCAAATGTTATATTCCAGAACTAAGCTTAACCAAAGCTCTGATACCACGTTGAGACGACCCAAAATCCCGTTCAGACGGAAACAAGGGTTATCTTTGGAATATAACACAGAAACAGATAATAACAGAACAGAATTAAATAAATACACCAGATAATGAACAATAGAATACACTGGATAAAAGTAATCATCAGAGTTACACAGTACACAGGATCTTACTTAGTACAAATACAGTTCAGCTATACATAAATGCCTACAGCGGAAATAAACAAAATATGTACAATAGGAGCTGAACAGCATAAAAAGAAATAAATGATAGAATCTATCTTCAGCTCCAGCTATCCAGAAAAAGGACCAGCTAAACCTGAATACAAGGCTGCCCGTGTAGAAAAAGGGGCACCCGAGTTCGAAAGTGAAACAAACTACGAGTCAGTCATGGGACTGGTATGAGAAATCTACTCAACACATATATAATATGGCAAATCACAGGACCCCGCCACTTTCGTAGAACGGGTTTACTCCATTGGATTGCCAGTGCTTTAAAACAAATCTTTCTTTTAAACATCGCTATGCTTTTTATAAAAATGAAGCCATTATAAGACTCAGTTCCCATCACACAATGCAACGCAAACCGGAGGATAGAGTTTTACCTTATAATGGCCAAAATATGATTGATACGAATAAAACAAAGGCATTTGATATTATTGCTAGTGTTTATATGTTTTGGAAACAATTTCAAATCATAACTATCAATCATAGACGGCATGGGTACCATATATCATGTCGCCATATATATATACAATCAAAACCGCACGATCACGTATTTGGAAATTGGATTTCCGTCATGAACCAAGGCAAAAGATAGTCCTTACCGAATTCGAGACGCTCTAGCCCGTGTCTCAGGCAAGCGCGCAGGCAAGCCTTGGAGCGACAGGGCCGGTCCACCGATGTGGATTATTATACCTGAACAATACGTTTCCCCGCCCTTTGGGGCGTCAACGAGCCAACGAATGACTCCATCGGACCCGGATCGTCCGATCAAACCGAGGCGCCTCGCAACAGCAACAACCACATTGGTGAAAAGTATATAAATGTCAGGGCTGGTAGGTCACTGACACCACCCTAGCTAGAAAGAAACGCATGCCCTCCCTGAGGTCCTTCTCCCGTTTTAGGTTCATACCGGGGTGTGAGGCTCGCGAATTCACGTTATACACAAAGCTACGCCACACAGGCGGTGCTTTGATCATCACCACAAGACTTTGCTTTTCAACAGAAGTCCCGATCACTGCATCTTAGCATGCCACACAGGCAATTCATGCCGTGCGACTGATGTCCATCGATATACAACCTCTGAGCTCGTGCGTCTCAGAGGAGGGCGTTAAGCGAAAGAATAAATTCTCCGCCGCCAAACAGATGTATATTTAATAGAGATCAATCAACACAGAATAAAATCCAATGCCAGACACACAGTCCATTTACAAGTCCGTTCTGGGTTTGAACGAAACCGGAGGCACTAAATACCTCGCAAACCCATCGATCACCACGTACGTCTGGACGATCACCACTCATTATCCATATTTCGGGATGCCTCCCAATCAGGACCTCGGTTACCATCCAAACGAGGTGAAGATCTCCGGTCTTCGACCATCGTCTTCATCTTTGACTTTCAATCGTCGGTCAATTATTTGAAATGAGAATTAACTCGGCCTTTTCAAATAATTCACGTATATTTAGAATTTCAAATCAATTTATTTCAATGGTTAAATTAATTGACAACACCAATCTTGTTCTTTAATGTAATTTTCACACCAAACACATTCAACCATCAAAAGCCACATAAATCGAACAAATTCAATTTATTTCTATTCCATATCGCTTATGATATTTTATAACTATTTATCGCTATTTTTATTTATTTTAAAATAGCTATTTTATTCAAAACGACGCTTCGGGCCAAAAAGCGGCCGTGGCGCTGTTTTTCTTCAGATTTGATTTACACATATCTGAAAATCTAACCGTTGGATCTTCACAAAATTTACATCATTAGAAAGGTCTTTTCAAAACGAATCCAACGGTTCCAGTTTCGGGAAAAATCCGACGGTCGGATCTCCCGGTACAATCGTTTGAATTTTCGATTTCAAAATACGAACTGCAGCGTCGTTATTCGATTAAATATACAATTATATTTATATATATAAAAATATAATCGCTTCTGGCGCTGTTTCTCTTCAGATTTGAATTAAACATTCCAGACAATCCAACCGTTGGATTTTTACAAGGTTGGTGCCGTTGGGAAGATATTTCCAAGGCGAACCCGACGGTTGAGGTTTCGGGAAAATCCAATGGTCGGATTCCCCGTACTAGTTGTTTGAAATCACGGTTTCAAAATACGAACTGCACGGCTTCGTTTCGTTTTAATTTTATTTATATTTATATATTTATATAAATATAGTTTCTTCAAAAATTCCTATATCGTTTTCACTTCAAATATTTCACTAACGCCTTAAAATTTTGGAAAATTTCGCCATTACCTCCCCTGCACCGGGAGCATCGGGAAATCGCAAATAGCTTTCCCGGTCCTTCTAATCTCAAAAAGAAAAAGAAAAAGCCAAGCGGCTAGCCAACAGGCTCATAAAATCATCACCCAAACAAAACAGTAAACGTGTACCTATTTGTCGGGCACAAAATTTTATTCCTCTTCTCTAGCCCCTTTGCTATAACCTGTTCAATGAATATGCATGTACATATATATACAGTTCTTATCCTTTATCATTTTCTATCCAACTTCATATTTGATTTCTATTTGGTTTAAAAACACCATTCATTCTAATGTTACATAAATAGGTGCAAATCATTTCATTAGCTAATTAATGAATATTTCAACTCATATATGTTTATTTTGAACAAGCGCCTATTTTTAACACTTCACATTTCAACGATTTATGCATACAATAAAAATGTGATTTTTATTGTAAAACAATTCATTTCAAAACACTATTTTTCTATATAGCTCATATTGGTGACAAAAATAGGATTTTTATCATAAAACAATTTCTTTTAAAACGAGATTATTTTACACAGTTCATATAGTCGATAAAAGGTGATTTTTATTATCAAACAATTTATTTCAAAATATGAATACCATTCAACACATGAATTTCTAATCAACGAATGAATATCAATTCAACACATGAATGTTTTCTATAGTTTTTATATATAGATAAAAGGTGATTTTTATTATCAAACAATTTATTTCAAAATATGAATACCATTCAACACATGAATTTCTAATCAACGAATGAATATCAATTCAACACATGAATGTTTTCTATAGTTTTTATATATAGATAAAAGGTGATTTTTATTATCAAACAATTTATTTCAAAATATGAATACCATTCAACACATGAATTTCTAATCAACGAATGAATATCAATTCAACACATGAATGTTTTCTATAGTTTTTATATATAGATAAAAGGTGAATTTTATTATCAAACAATTTATTTCAAAATATGAATACCATTCAACACATGAATTTCTAATCAACGAATGAATATCAATTCAACACATGAATGTTTTCTATAGTTTTTATATATAGATAAAAGGTGATTTTTATTATCAAACAATTTATTTCAAAATATGAATACCATTCAACACATGAATTTCTAATCAACGAATGAATATCAATTCAACACATGAATGTTTTCTATAGTTTTTATATATAGATAAAAGGTGATTTTTATTATCAAACAATTTATTTCAAAACATGAATACCATTCAACACATGAATTTCTAATCAACGAATGAATATCAATTCAACACATGAATGTTTTCTATAGTTTTTATATATAGATAAAAGGTGATTTTTATTATCAAACAATTTATTTCAAAATATGAATACCATTCAACACATGAATTTCTAATCAACGAATGAATATCAATTCAACACATGAATGTTTTCTATTCAATGAATAAATATAGTTTAAGCATATGAAAATAATTCAAACACACGAATATTATTCAAAATTTCGGCAGCATAACGGCAGGGTAGTTAAAACCGGGACCGTCCCTAGTACGGCTCCTCGCTCTACCTTAAAACCTCGCGGTTTTTGACAATGGGGATCATGCATCTAGTTCGCACGCAGGCGGCATGTATATATTTATTTCATTTCCACAAAACTAATCCTATGTGGTTTCAACCAAATATTTCTCAATCACAAACGGGTATTTTTCAACCACAATCCATCAATATCAACCATAAACAATCCCAAACAATCATTCGCGATCAATCAATTTTCACAACAATTTCAACCAATAAATATCGTCCATGGTTTGTGGACGAGGGGCGTATATATATATATATTTATATATAGCAATTCACTTTTATTTCGACACATATATATATCTAGAAAAAGAAATTGAAGAGTGAGAAATTCTCACCAATAGCTATCCAATACTACGACTCTTCCTTTATAGAAATCTTCGCCAATCTCGCCTTTTTGTTGCTTTCGCCCGTATTCTCTACATATGTAAAGATCGAATTTTTTTCTATGTTATTCAATATATAAAAATCGAATTTTTACTTCGTTATTCCATATATAAAAATCGAATTTTTATTATGCTTCGATGTTCAAATCTTTTCCTTTTTAAAGTTCAAATCTTTTTCTTTTTAAATCTCAAAATAAATCAGTTTTTAAACCCTTTTAAAAAAAATCAGTTTTAACCTTTTAAAAAAAACAGTTTTAACCTTTTAAAAAAAATCAGTTTTAACCTTTTAAAAAAAACAGTTTTAACCTTTTTTAAAAAAATCTGTTTTAACCTTTTAAAAAAAATCTGTTTTAACCTTTTAAAAAAAATCAGTTTTAACCTTTTAAAAAAAACTGTTTTAACCTTTTAAAAAAAATCTGTTTTAACCTTTTTAAAAAAAATCTGTTTTAACCTTTTAAAAAAAACAGTTTTAACCTTTTAAAAAAAATCTGTTTTAACCTTTTAAAAAAAACAGTTTTAACCTTTTAAAAAAAATCTGTTTTAACCTTTTTAAAAAAATCAGTTTTAACCTTTTTTAAAAAAAAATCTGTTTTAACCTTTTTAAAAAAACAGTTTTAACCTTTTAAAAAAAACAGTTTTAACCTTTTAAAAAAAACAGTTTTAACCTTTTAAAAAAAACAGTTTTGAATCCTTTTAAAAATCAGTTTTTCAGAATTAAATGAAAATAAAAATAAAATAAAATACTTACATTGATGCGAAGAAGGGGGGGTCGATGTCAGGGTCGGCGGTGGGTCTCGTCAGGGCGGAGCTGGCTTCGAGGGGGTTTGGGTGCGTCGCGAGGTGGAGAGGATCGGGAAGGAGGAGATGGAGGCGCGGCGGTCGTGGGTCGTCAGAGCGGTGGCGTCGAGGTCGACAAAGGGGGCGTCGATCTTTTTTTTTTATCTGAGCGAAAATAAGGAGAGAGAAGAGGGAATAGGGGGGGTTTATATAAAATATATATTTAATTATTTAATTTTGCAAAAAGTTGACTTTTACATACGACCTCTAAACGAGGCCCACCGCCTGTCGTCCATAGCGTTTAACCCGCATTCCGAACACAATGGGATATGTATCGCAAGCTGATTTGATCGTTACAATCAGTTTCCGTTGAATTTACATTTAAATCACTATATTGAATTTTAAACGTACATTTCAAATTACCGGGGTCACATACTAACTAGAAAAATTCTCGAAAAATATTTTCTAGCTTCGTATTGACGATACGGTCCTAACAAAACTAGTTTCGTCGAATTCTGAGACCGTTTGAAAAATGGCCAATTTCCAGTCGATTGAAATCAACTGAAACCGGCCAAATGCGTTTTCCTTTGCCACGCTCACATATTGATTCGGAAAATTATGAAATTTGAAACCTAACAATAACTTGACACTGCGGATCCAACAAAAGTGGTTTCGTCGAAATCCGAGGTCATTTGCAAAATGTCCATTTTTAAGGGCCTGAATTCCATAACGACTATTCAGAATTTTCTACTGGACATATCTTTTGATTCCCGCTATCAAATTTCGATTGGTCAGATTCGTTAGAAAGATATTACCAATTAGATCCTAATGTTTTTGGTTTCACTAAAATCCGGATTGTCTTGCACCCGGTATATTCAATTGAAGTTTGAAATCGAATTATCGAACTACCGCGCCATTTTCAATTCTATATATAATTATAATTAATTATATTCGTTTTCAATTATCGATTCAAACTCAGTTTTCATCGCCATTATTTAAAATATTTATTTTAAATATTTAAAATCCATTATTTTAGCCAATTTAAAAATTTTAAATTGGTTCAGATTTTCTGGGTCGTTACAGTGAGACTGCGATATTACGAGTGTTGGGAGATTTAGTAATTTAATTAGCGACTGTTTAACTAAAGAGGCCAAGTGGTGTTGTATACTGAACCAATAAATCCACTTTATTTTTCTATGGATGATAGTTGTTTATTTTGATAGTTAAATCACCGACTATCAAAATCTGGCCAAGTCGACTGTTGGTACGAAAAGACCGAGATCGAATTTATATTCGAAATCCATTCTGACCAAAAATACGTAAACGTTGAAGATGTTCAGAAACTGATCGAGATGGAGCAATTGAAGACCATGGATCTTCATAAGCGGAAGGATTCCTTATCGAATATTCTATGGGATTGCAACCAGGGGTATTCTTGTGATAACCCCAAACTTCCATGGAATGAAAGTAAGGAATAATCATTTGGAATACAACATAAATACAATAATACAAATCACAGATACAACATAGCATAGGAAATTCATAGAGTAACAACATCATAGCAGCGGAAATATAATGTCATCAACCACAGAAAGTCCACAGTCACAGAATTCTAAATTATTACATCAAGTTTGTAGAAAAAGAAATAAGTTCCAACTCCAACTTAAACAACGTGGAATGAAACAAGTTTGATGTCTGGAATTAAAAAGAGAAAAATGCAATAGTAGCAAATGATAGATGTCTTCAAGCTCCAAGTCATCACCTCTCCACGAAAGCAAATCCAAGAAAGATAATAAGCAGCTCCAAAGAAAAGACTCCAAGCAAAGAATGAACCTATTTACTTGGCTGCCCGTGTAGAAAGGAGGGCACCCAAGTTTGCAAAAAGGTGGAAACAAACAACGGGTCAGTCGTGGGACTGGTGTGAGAATTCTTAACTAATTTAACTACTAGTAATAAGACAAATCCAAGGACCACGCCGCTAACGCGGAACGGGTTTACTCTAATGGATTGCCATGCAAATTTAAAGTGTCATAACAACAATAAATAAAACGTAAAATAACGCAATGCTTTTGGAAAAATGGAATCACCATAAGACTCAAGTCCCATCACACAATGTAACACAAACCAGAGGATAGAGTTTTACCTTATGGTGATTAAACATGCTTGGTACGATAAAAACGAATTTGATATTATCATTAGTGTATATAAAAAAAACATTTCAAAATAAATGTATCAATCCTAGGAAGCATAGCTACCATATACTATGTCTCCGTACTAGTAATACAATCAAATCCGTGGGTTCGTATTGGAAGTTTAGATTTCCATCATGAGTCAAGGCTAGGGAGGAGCTCCTTACCGATTCGAGACACTCTAGCTAATGCCTCAGGATCCCCCGCAGTGAACCCTTGGAAAGCTGCAGGGCCGGTCCGCACATACGATTTTGCGGATTGGCAATTCCTGAACACACGTTTCCCAGTCCTATAGGACCTATCATCTGAGGCGCCTCATTCCATCATCCACATAAGTAAAATGTCGGGCCGTGTTAAAGCCCAATCACCACTTCTAGCTAGAAAGAAACATGCTGCTCTCCCTGCGTTCCCTTCTCCCGTTTTAGACTCCGCCGGTGTGTGAGGCTCGCGAAGTCACGCTATACACAAAGCTATGCCTAAACAGGCTATGCTTTGATCATCCCACAAGGCCTGCTTTTCAACAAAGCCTTGATCATATGCATCTTAGCATGCCACATCATCACTCCATATCGCACTACCATTGATCATCCGTCAATATATAAACGGGTGTTAAGCAAAGAATAAATTCTTCACCACCAATCATTTATATATTAACAGAAAATCAATAACATGATATTTAACGGGGTACGATGTCAGGCACACCATCCATTTATAAACTTATGCTCTGGGTTTGAGCGAAAGCCAAATCCGTGAAATCAACACGTACGTTTAGGCAATGACCATGGCCCTTGAATTGGGAGCAAATCAAATCAGGGCCTCGATCGTTGTCCATTCGAGGGAAGATTTACGGTCTTCATACGCCATCTTCATACTTCAATTAACGTCGTTTGATTATTTGGAATGAGAAAACTCGGACTTTCCAAATAATCCTCGTATATATATATTTAAAATCCTTCGTACTTGCTGATATCATTTTATAATGATTACTTCCTATTTTAATTATTTAATATAATTAAATTTTTATATAACGACGCCTTGAGTCAATGGGCGACTATGGCGCTGCATTCAAACAATTTTGATTTTTACATTTCTCAGAATCTAACCGTTGGATCTTAACGTAATATATATCGTTGGAAAGATCTTTCCAAGACGGTCCTAACGGTTTCAATTTCAAGAAAATCCGACGGTCGGATCTTCTTGTATAGTCGTTTAAAGGTACAATTTCAATACGCGAACTACCGCGCTCCATTCGTTTAATTTTAATTATATATATATATAATCGTTTCATCGTAATAACGTCGTTTGATTTAAACAACGCTCTAACAACTACCGATCCTTATTAAATTTTAATTCATTTGAAAATGAAGATAATATTACAACATCCTAAATTCATTCTTTACTTACATTGAAAATGTAAATTCCATCCTCTTCATTTACATGTAAAAATGTAAATTTAATTCCTATGTAAATTCCTATTTTCTATTTACATGTAAAAATGTAAATTTTGATACATTGCAAAATCATACTTTTAAATTACATATAAAAAAGTAAATTTCAACCTCAATGTACATTCTCATCTTAATTACATAATAAAAATGTAACTTATATTTGCAGTGTGAATCCTCTTCTAAATTTACATATAAAAATGTAGATTTAATTACAATGCAAATTCTACTTCTTATTTACATTGTAAAAATATGATTTTTAATTACAATGCAAACTCTCATCATATGTTACATTGTAAAAATGTAATTTTTAATTACAATGCAAACTCTACTTATATTTACATTGTAAAAATATGATTTTTAATTATAATGCAAACTCTACTTCTTATTTACATTGTAAAATGTAATTTTTATCATACGGTGTAAATTCACATTTTAATTACATAGAAAAATGTAAATTTTATCATACGGTGTAAATTCACATTTTAATTACATAGAAAAATGTAATTTTTATCATATGGTGTAAATTCACATTTTAATTACATAGAAAAATGTAATTTTTATCATACGGTGTAAATTCACATTTTAATTACATAGAAAAATGTAATTTTTATCATACGGTGTAAATTCATATATAAATTACATAGAAAAATGTAATTTTTATCATACAGTGTAAATTCACATTTTAATTACATAGAAAAATGTAATTTTTATCATACGGTGTAAATTCACATTTTAATTACATAGAAAAATGTAATTTTTATCATACTGTGTAAATTCATTTATAAATTACATAGAAAAATGTAATTTTTATCATACGGTGTAAATTCATATATAAATTACATATAAAAATGTAATTTATATCTTACGGTCCTAATTCACCTCTAAATAACATATAAAAATGTCATTTTTATTTTACCATTCTAATTTACATCTAAACAACATATAAAAATGTTATTTTTATTTTACCGTTCTAATTTACATCTAAACAACATATAAAAATGTCATTTTTATTTTACCGTTCTAATTTACATCTAAACAACATATAAAATTGTCATTTTTATTTTACCGTTCTAATCTACATCTAAACAACATATAAAAATGTCATTTTTATCATACAATGTAAATTCATTTTCTAATTACATAAAAAAATTGTATTCTTATTTTACAATGTAAATTATCATTCATAATTGCAAAAAAAAAAAAAAAGTGTTCTAAATTTACAAATGTAAAATTCCATTCTAGTTGCATACAAAATTTCATGTCATGGTTCAAATAAAAATGTGATTTTTATTTGTATACAAAATTCATGTTACATAGTTCAACTAAAAATGAAATTTTTATTTCTTAACTTGCATACAAAATGTAAGTTTCATTTACAAGGTAAATTCATACTTTTATTTACATTATAAAAATGTAAATTTTGATATGTTAACATAACGCTGGATGTAAGCTTCAATTCACGTCATAACATCATACAATTATAAGGTTCATTTCCATGTCATACCATCATACAAGATATAAGATTACAATCCCAACATCAAACATCGCAAACATACTTATATTCGTGTATTCATAAATCTCAAATATGATAATTAATTAACCGTTTCAATTAATTTAAAAATAGAATCTCACCTTGGTATTGCGCGAATCTAAAATCCAAATAAATCCAGAAATTGTCCCAATCAGTTCTAAGAGGAAGTATTTGCTGTCACGCTTCACATGGATCTGAAATTTTTCAGTTTGGTGTTCGTATGAATTAGATATAAATTTTTTAAACAACAATCGCTTTTCACAACTGCTGCTGTAACAGAATTAAGCGTGACAAAATCTGAAACGTTTTTCATACCTTAAGCCCCTAATTTATTCAAAACTTCAAATTCAGAATTCGGGAGCTGTAGTCGACGGTTTTGCGAACGGTTTGCGGGAGATTGGAGAGCTAGGAGAGGGCTATCGGCGCCGGGAAGGGGGAAGGGTGCGCACGCTCGTGGGTGGCGCGGTTTGGTGCGTGACGACGGCGGTTCGGGTGGTCGGGGCGGCGGCTACTGGCGACAAAACCGGGGGAAATTGGTATGGAATCGAAGAGCTCTGAAATCTCTTCGAAACGTGACAAACGGCGGAGGTTTTCGTTGAGAAACGAAGGAGGAATCGGTGTTTGAAATTTCGAAGGCTATGGGTTAAGTGGCGGCTGAAGCAACGACGGGAAGAAGAAGATACTGTAGCGGTCCTTTTATAATATAATATTAGGTTAATCTAATTATTATTTTAATTACCCAATAAAGGCCCGTTTGGCCACTAGCTCAGAATTAGGCCCAATGTATGTCGTTCTTACCCATTAGCCCCCGTTCCGGACTCATCTGGACTTGTCCCGTTAGCCCAAATGGTCATCTTGACCCCCTTTTTTTCAGTTTTAAAATTTAAGTCCTTTCTTTTTAATTCTACCGTACAAATAATTTTACCGGGGCCACATACCAACCCAGAAAAATCCAGAAAAATTATTTTTGGCTTTCTTATGACGATTCGGTCCTAACAAAATTTATTTCGTCGAATTCTGAGACTGTTTGAAAAATGGCTATTTTCTGGTCGATCCAATTTAACTGAAATTGACCAAAACACATTTTCCTTTGCCACGCTCACATATCAACTTCAAAAATCATGAAATTTGAAACCTAGCAATAATTTTACATCTCGGATCCAACAAAAGAGGTTTCGTCGAATTCCGCGGTCGTATGCAAAATGTCTATTTTCAAGGGCGATATATTCTCTATAGCGACCTTTCTGAAAATTCATTTGGCTATAACTTTTGATTTCCGCTATGAAACTTCGATTTTTCAGATTCGTTAGAAAGATATTCATCAACATATTTAAATACTTTTCGTTTCACCAAAATCCTGTTTATTCTGCATTATGTGTAGTCGGTCAAAGTTCAGGTTTGACTTTTCAAACTACCGTCCTTTTTCTAATTCCTTTTATAATTAAATTAAATATATTCGTATTAAATTCAATCAAAATAAATTTCTAGCCATTTTTATTTAAAATAATTCATTTCAACTATTTAAACACCTTTAAAATTTCTAAAATGAAAATTTTAAATTGGCCCTAAATTTTGGGTTGTTACAATTCTGACGTGATTCAGTCGTGGTTGGGATTTTACGGACTTCAAGGACTTATCGCTACTGATTCTTTTGGATGTGGTAGGAGGGTGCCTTCGGTTCATCCTGTTCCTGGATGACGTTTATGGACGATGCGAATGGTGGCCAGATGTTTCAAAAGTCGATTATAACCTCAAGCCTCATCAACCGGGAAATGACAAAAATCAGGCAGGCAGCATGACTATGTGGGTCGCTCCCATTAGGGTGTATAATCACCTATCTAGAGAAAATCCATTTCATTATTTAATCTATTTTCGATGCTTTCCCTTTTCGGGAAACGGTGGGTAGCTCCCAACCGTTAGTGATATACATTCAATACACTCAAGCAAAATGAGTGGTCGGTCATGTGTGGGTCGGGTTTCAAGACGTTCTTGTTGAACCCAGTGTATTCGACTCTAGAGATACGCTATCGGGAGGTGGTTCCATACCTTGTCATAGTCGGAATCCAAGCTCCAATAAGCGCCCGCGATTTTGATTGTATACTATATATGTAGAGCATGAGATGCAAGCGATCCGCTAGATTTTTATTTATTTGTGTTTAGACACTATTATAATATCAGAATAAGATAGGATTTCAAAACTGGTTTGGGTTATAGTAAGGTAAAAAACCGTCCGCGCTTATGTGTGGGCTGGTCTTACTATTATCCATTTCTTTCAAAAGGATTTATGACTTTAAAATCAATATGGATGTTATTTAAACTTAGCGAGTTTTTCTCACTCTGACTCACCAGACTGACTCGTCGTTTGAAATGCTCGGGTTAGCCCGGGACTTACAGGTTCAGGTTAAGATGCTATGGATTTCAGTGACGAACTGGAGAAGTTCAGACGTATGACATTTGATATTTATTCCGTTGTGTGATGTATATAAGGACGGGTTATTATACTGTCCAGATGTATTGATGTACTCTGATGATTGTAAGTATTTTTCATGTTTCAATAAAGATTTATTTCTATATTATATTTTATTCCACTGCGATGTGAGACTCTGTGTGATATTGGTTGTTCTTCTTCTTCTATTCTAACATTTCTTTCTTATCTCACCCTCTACTTTCTTTCTAATAACTTTCTAGATGTTCGGTACTTGAGTTTGGGCATTGGATGTGTTTGTATCGAAAATTCGAGCATCGAATTTTCCGGGTCGTTATAGTGGTATCAGAGCTATTGGTTGAGAAGTAACCTTGGCTCCGTGGCGTAACTCGATAGAGATTGGATTAGTAACACCCTAGATCGAGATTGATTGTATATACGAGGGAATGTATTTATAAATTTTATATAAAATATTTTGTATTGCGTTAATTGATCAATTCAAATGTTGGGAAATCGAACTGAACTGATAATTGACACGATATTGTTTTACAAAGAGGGAAAATGAAATATTTTTGCCCTAAATTATATTTTTATAGAAAAAGAATTTATTTTTCTATAATATAATAATATTTGTTGTTTGATTGTTTTGCTTGGTTTGATTGGAATTCAAATCGAATTTTGAAGTGAAATTGAACTAATTGAGGGAAATCGATTAGTCAATTGAATTGAATAGTTGAATAGTATTGAATTGGTTATAAACCAATTGGTTAATTTAATATAGAAATGAGAATTAATCTGGAAATGAAACTAAATAACAGAAAATTAGGATTTGAAAATCGATGAAATAATTTACATATTTAAATGGTTTAAATAGAACGTATCGCGCAGCGACC
This sequence comes from Allium sativum, assembly GCA_030737875.1. Classification (NCBI taxonomy): domain Eukaryota; kingdom Viridiplantae; phylum Streptophyta; class Magnoliopsida; order Asparagales; family Amaryllidaceae; genus Allium; species Allium sativum. The sequence goes on along the minus strand of JASFAX010000117.1, from coordinate 41,177 downwards.
GTTCGTGAATTTCGATCATTGACTTCGAATGGACGTAACGGGAGATCCGACCATCGGATTCTCCTAAAACCAAAACCGTTGGGTTCGTATCAGAAAAGGGCTTTAGAATGATAATAAGAGATTTGAAATCTAACGGTTAGATTTTAAAATATGTCCAAGTCGGTTTGGAAAAAGGTCGTTATAGATGCAGTTCGGTGACCGATATTGAAAACCGACTATAAGGGCTTTATTAAAATCATAATAAATGATTTGAAGTGATTTTGGATGAAATATTCGAATTTTGTAAGGATAGAAGATATTTTTATCAGAATAATTTATTACCAACTTGAGTAAAGAATTGGAATGATTTAATATAACTGAGGAGATTTCAATATGAAATTATCAAATGAGAATTATAATTTGGAATAGAATAAAGTCGGAAATTGGATTCTGAAATAGAAGTGAATTGATTAGAAAAAAATCAATTAGTCAGTAGAATTAGATATAAATAATGAAATTCGATCTGGTTATGTATAATTAATTTGAGAAATGTAATTAAATGAAATAATTTGTAATTTGAAAATTCGAATGGATAATAATGGAAATTAATCGAATATTAATCGACTGATATTAATGTATGTTAAACCAAAGTGATTGCAGACCAGCAAATATTAGATAAATTGGTTTGATTGTGCATTGGCTGATTCGTTGGCTGTTAATGGGTTAAAATTCAATAACGAGTTGAATGAATTGAAACTAAATTCCAGTATAGTAAAATGGAAATAAAATCAGTTTTGGAATTAATTAAACCTGTTATTATTATTACCATTATAAATTGAGTCAAGTGCAGATTCCAGAGGGATGTAGAGTGATTTAGTTACATAGATTGGAAGTACAGATTGGGAAACGAAGACCAGTTGGTTGATTTGCTTTGAAATTGGGTTTGAGTTGCCCGACAAACAGGTGAACCTTATATTGTTAATTGGTTGGTGATTGATCTTTACCCCTAAAATGAGTAGCCATTTGGCTGTGGTTTTCTTTTGGATATTGGAGGCTCGAAGTGGCAGTTGTAGTTGTTCTAATCGAGCCGTGCAGAGGAAGTGCTGGCGAAATTTTCGAAAATTTTAAAGAGTTTGAATTTGTTTTGATGATAATTTAAAAATAATTAATTTAAAATAATAGGGTTCGGGGTGTTCTTCTTACCTTGTAATTTCAGGGATGAAATTCTTTTAAGGGGAGAGGAATGTAACGTCCCAGATTTTCCAGCCATTTAAATTGGGATATTTAAATATGTTTTATATATTATATTGGAAATATAATGGATTTTATATCGAGTTTTAATTATTAAAATGGAGTTCGTATATATATATATATATATATGTCTGTCACGCACCACTTGTTGCCCTATTCGTACCAGTAGCCCAAACACACATGCAAAAGAGACAACTACTCTGTTGTTTACAAGTGCACACCCGTGCTTCGCACACGGGTACTGCAAAATAAATATAGTTCCTTTAATATAGAGTGCGGCTATTATTACTTGAAAAAAAAAACCGTCCACATACCACGCAATGTTCAACGGTGGTGAACAACCGACTGACGTTCAAGTTCTTTGACGGTGAATGGTTGTCGCACAATATAAAATATTGTGAATTGTCGTTTGACGATGAACGATCGAACGCGTCTGATGGACGAAAGTGGAAATCGGGTTATGAATAGTAGCACACTGCATGCCCAATAAAGAGGAAGTGCTACACCAACAGTAACCATTTGAAAGGATAGATAATACATAGATATTTGGTTTTAGAGAAAAGGTTGGGATATCGTATCATCGTCATTGTTAAATCCGTGCACCTCCATACAGAATGTGTTATACTAATAATTTTGTATTTGTTTGCATCATATGAATCATGTATATTAGTAAATTTTTAGACAAACTGCATAAATAGAGGCAAAATGCTAATACATTAATTTTAATCGAATAACGCAGAACTAACAGAATCATAAATGATTCAAATGAACTTGTTAACTTTTCATTTTGCCTTCGTTAAAACATAGACGACATAATATGACTTCGCCTAATCTTTAACTAAGTCATTTTATGTGGAAAGAGATCATAAAGCCTTCGTAAAATGAAAGAAACTATACAACCCAAGAACAAAAAAAAAAAGTGTAGACCAAAATAAAGCAGACCAAAATTTATGAAAGAAAATATATAAATATATCAGTGCCTTGCGTGACACCCAAATGAAATTCTTTACTTTCCAACCACACTTTCAATTTCTTTCCTTGCACGCCACACTATCTGTTTCTTGGCCCCCAAATCTCTTCATTCTTGTGCTCCAAACAATCTCAAATTCGTGCGTCCCACATTTTGAAAAGTCACGCCACCTAACAGCTACCTATACAAACCTATAACGTGGCCACCACGTAAATCATCTTATATATGAATCCCTCTCCTCTGCTCTTTCTTCTCAAACCAGTTCGTTGTTTTCTCTTCAAAAAGAGAACAAAACGTCCCCACCATTAAAAATCAAAACACACAACACAGTCTCGATGAAACGCTTGGACTTAGTAGCGACGGTCCAGGGGAGGAGTAAGTGGGCAGAGTATGTGTAGGTGCGATGAACGTGAGGTGTGAGGTGAAGTGGATGGCGATGGGTGGTATGTGGCGCAAGGATAGTGAACTTGGAGGGTCGACGCCGGAAAAAAAAGGAAGGCCGATGCCATTGCTGGTGGCAGCTGTCAGGGCCTCGGCTGAGGGGGTGGGTGGTGATTAGGGGGACGACCTCAGTGGAAGTTGTTGTCTCATGCACAACAAGTGAGGAGGGGATGAAGGGTGTCTTACGGGGGGGGGGTCCTGCTTTCAAGGCGCATCAGCAAATTTATAAAGAAAAAATATAAAATATGGTCAGCAAGAAGGCTTGCGTGAGGGGATACGCTGAGTGGAAGGAAAGCTGTAAGGAGAAGAGCAGTTTTGAAGTGGGGAGTTCGCCGAAGCTCCGGAGGGTGATGCACAGATGTGCGGTCATGATGTGCAGTAGAAGTGCGAAATATATATGTATATATATATATATATACAATAACAGAAGTGGTTCGCTGAACAGAAGAGAAGGATAAACGTGGATGGCAGGCTAGTTAAGCAGGGCATTTGGAAAATAAGATTTGAACAGCAGCAAATGGGAGTGCCTAACCTCGTGATAACGTAACGTAAGTAACATTAGGGTATTCAAGTTATTTAAAATATAAATTTATATGGATAGCGTTATAACCAGTCTGGAGAGTAAATTTATATGTTGTGTCTAATGTGTCTAATCTAAGTTCAAGGTGCCTAATTATAATTAACTCATACCCAACCTCTTTCGAATATGCCCAAATGTGTATCCCAAAGTTTTCGTGCCAGTGATGAAAAGGCCTAACAAGCTTATACTAACTTCAATTAGTAATTAGATTACTCATATTAGTTTATGCAAATGATGGATTTAACGGGGCCAAAGCTGAAAATAATGGTTAGTATAATTTATTATATGGGTATAAACATGTCCATAATATAACATGTTGCTGAGGGAAGGAGCTTATATGTCTAACTATGGTATCTAGTATCGCGTGCCTATACTAACGTGACCGGTACAATTCGAATTATGCCAACCATTTGTAAGTGCCTAATTCCATTTTTAACATGGCCGATGTAAATGTAAGAAGTAGAAAATCCTATATGCCTCAGTATCTGATAATTTGTTTAAAATGGCCGGTTTAGATTTTTATATGCCTAGTTATATATGTGCCTAATAAAGTTTAAACATGGCAACTGTTTTATAATAACAATGAAAGATAAGAAATCAATCAAAATAATAATAATAATAATTTAGGTTTGGTCAGTTTTATTTAAACCAATATTTATAAGTTCTGTAACGTACTATATGTTACTAGAATTTGTCAAGATCGAGATCGTTGGAACAATATGATGAGCGCTTCATCGTAGAATTGGTTTGGACGGAGCTAGTCAAAACTGAGAACAAAACGTTGTAATGACGGATGGATCCAAGGTGAGTTCAATTCACTCAGTTTATCCCGTTTATATTTTATATAAACCGGGTTTTTATTTTGTGTGCAATAATTGCTACTGGTTGATGAATGAATGACTGTTTGCATATAAAATGAATATTTTTAATATTCATTGATTAAATTAAACATTTGTTTAATTTAATCGGATTAAATCGTTATTTTAAACGATTATATCCCGAAGAGGTAACTTACCTTGTTGGTTACATAAACGTATTATTAGATGATTGATGGAACGTTAATTGTTGATTGTTGACTGTTATTAGTTAAATTGTTTATTTCTGTTTACCGTATATTGTCGTATTGAATTTGAAGTAACCCATTGTGATGCAGAGAAGGACAGGTTAGAGGGATCCAACTGGATTCCTCAAATATTTTATTTATATTTATATAATATGAATTATTTAATCAGTATGATGGAATGAGATTGGTTCATTGTTGATCGTTGGAATAAAATTCAACGTTTGTTTATTTTTAACCAATGAATGATATCGGTTGAGTAATTGGAAATGGTTGGTCTAAAAATGAATCATTTTATGAACAATGATTTACAGTCAGGTAAATCGATAGAAATAAGATTATAAGTATATATTTTATAACCAAAGCAAAATTTTGAAATCTATTTTATATAAATTATTTTAATAAAGGTTAATAAAGAAAATAAATGATTATGTTTATCTAGTAACTAAAAACCAAGTATTTAAACTGAATTCTTATGTTAATGTGTTTCATAAGCGATGATCAGAAATTAACCAAATGGTTAAGGATTGAATTAATTGTTTTAAATAATAATTAATTGCGATTAATTAATTTAATTTAATTAGTAATTAAATTAAAGGGAATTATTTGAAGTGACTTAAAGAAAGGACTAATGAAAATAGTTTAAGGATTAACCTTGTTTTTGAGTTACTAAGTTAACTGTTTTAAACCAAGATAAGTTATTATTGAATCATTAATTATTTTTAAAATAGATTACTATTATTTTAACAATCTGAAAGGAAGATTAAGTACTAATGTTGGAGTAATCAAATTGATTTCTAAAGATGTTGGGATTGATTATTATTATTTTAATAATGATCAAAGTGATAAATCTTGAGATTAAATTCTTTTAAATAAGGGTTATGAAGTTGTAAAGGTAGTTAAATTAAATTGCAAACAAATTGATATTTAATATGAACTCTAATTCTATTGGTCGGATTTTTATAAATAAAATCCAAATTGGGAACTATAAGGCAAGTTAAATGGGTTAATGTATATAAGAGTCGAAATCAGTTCAAAATGGGATTTGTAATCTGAAGGAAGTTAAATGGAATTTAAAATCCGGAAGTTGAGGAAATAGAGATGTTTTAAAATTTAGAAAGCGTGTTTTTGTAATTGAAAAGAGAGTTTTCAAAAGAGAATAAATGGAGTTAAAAACCGTAGGGTAAATAGAAGTGTTGGGATATTCATTGGAATGAGATTCGTTGATAAACTCATATTTATCTAGAAGATAAGAATGTTGTCGTCTCAAGGTCTGAGAGGTAAATAAAATACCCCAACTTGTAACGACTTCATGATTATCCAAGGACGATATTAGTTTAGTAACGAGGATAATTGAGGGAGTTAAGTTAGTATTTCCGTGAAGGAGACTATAATCTACAAATTGAAGAGTTATGAGCTAAAATATATAATTGGAAATAAGAAGTGAGAGTGTGATATTGCGAGTGTTGGGAGATTTAGTAATTTAATTAACGATTGTTTAACTAAAGAGGCCAAGTTGTGTTGTATACTGAACCAATAAATCCACTTTATTTTTCTATGGATGATGGTTGTATATTTTGATAGTTAAATCATCGACTATCAAATTGTGGCCAAGTCGAATGTTGGTACGGAAAGACCGGGATCGAATTTATATTCGAAAACCATTCTGACCAAAAAATAAGTAAACATTGAAGATGTTCAGAAACTGATCGAGATGGAGCAATTGAAGACCGTGGATCTTCATAAGCAGAAGGATTACTTATCGAATATTCTTTGGGATTGCAACTAGGGGTATTCTGACGTGATTCAGTCGTGGTTGGGATTTTTCGGACTACAAGGACTTATCGCTACTGATTCTTTTGGATGCGTTAGGAGGGTGCCTTCGGTTTATCCTGTTCCTGGATGACGTTTATGGACGATGCGAATGGTGGCCAGATGTTTCAAAAGTCGATTATAACCTCAAGCCTCATCAACCGGGAAATGACAAAAATCGGGCAGGCAACATGGCTATGTGGGTCGCTCCCATTAGGGTGTATAATAACCTATCTAGAGAAAATCCATTTCATTCTTTAATCTATTTTCCATGATGTCCCTTTCCGGGAAACGGTGGGTAGCTCCCAACCGTTGGTGATATGCATTCGATACACTCAAGCAAAATGAGTGGTCGGTCATGTATGCGCCGGGTTGCAAGACGTTCTTGTTGAACCCAGTGTATTCGCCTCTAGAGATACACCATCGGCAGGTGGTTCCATACCTTGTCATAGTCGGAATCCAATCTCCAATAAGCGCCCGTGATTTTGACTGTATACTATATATGTGGAGCGTGAGCTGCAAGCGTTCCGCTGGATTTTTATTTATTTGTATTTAGACACTATTATAATATCAGAATAAGATAGGACTTCAAAACTGATTTGGGTTATAGTAAGGTAAAAAACCATCAGCGTTTATGTGTGGGTTGGTCTTACTATTATCCATTTCTTTCAAAAGGATTTTTGACTTTAAAATCAATATGGATGTTATTTAAACTTAGCGAGTTTTTCTCACTCTAGTTCACCAGACTGACCCATCGTTTGAAATGCTCGGGTTAGCCCGGAACTTACAGGTTCAGGTTAAGATGCTATGGATTTCAGTGACGAACTGGAGCAGTTTAGACGTATGACATTTGATATTTGTTCCGCTGTGTGATGTATATAAGGATAGGTTATTATACTGTCCAGATGTATTGATGTACTATGATGATTGTACGTATTTTTCATGTTTCAATAAAGATTTATTTCTATGTTATATTTTATTCCGCTGTGATGTTAGACTCTGTGTGATGTTGGTTCTTCTTCTTCTTCTATTCTAACATTTTTTCTTTCTTATCTCACCCTCTACTTTCTTTCTAATAACTTTCTGGATGTTTGGCACTCGAGTTTGGGCAATGGATGTGTTTGTGTCGAAAATTCGAGCATCGAATTTTCCGGGTCGTTACACAACCATTAAAGACACATCATGCTGAGTTAGCAAGGTGTAAAACACACAAAACAGTCCAAGTTCAACATATATTACACATCAGCAATACATAAGCAATTATCCACGGCAGGCTTGAAGGTGGGTCGACCCACCATAGTATTGGTCGATCCAGCTAAGGGATGGGTCGCCCATTTACTATTTCTTTATTTTATGTTTATAAATTAAATTCTTTACTTTAATATCAAACTTTGATTAATCATAACTTGTTCATTTCTTGTCCGATTTACGCAAACTAAAAGTCTATCTAAATCAGAATTTCGTAACGGACGCGGTGATATCCATTTTATTTAATTCTCAATATTTTTTGGATTAATATTTATTTACCAGTTTAATCCTCAATTAATTAACCCATTAATTAATTATTGTTTTGTTAAAAAATTTGGGTTGTTACATTCTCCCGTCCTTAACGAATTTCGACCCCGAAATCTTCAACGCTAGAAGAATGTTATGAATGCTAACACTCATCTACTCAACCATCATCCACCGGCATCCATTATTCTTAGAATTTCTAATGCTTTGTACGAACATATGAAAAGGTTTCGTGTATATGTTCCTAAGATAATGCGAAAATCAGATGGTCTAGTGATTCAGTTGACCTCCATTGTGAAATTCATGTATGTGCCATGGATCCAATATGTATGCAAAAGAATCCTAATGATACATATAAAATTCTATATGTGTGCAACAACCATTCACAAAAATGCAACAATCAAGTGATGATTCAACCACTTTTTCATCCATTAAAAATAAATTAAAATGTGCACACATCCATATGCAATATGTAAGTGTTTAAATCAATCCCTAATCTAGTGCCTAGTGTGTGTATATGCATCCACTGCTTCCACTAGCAAACAATTGCATCTACTTGCAACCAGTAAACATAACATGTCTCAAACACATGTTTCAACCATATCCTATCATCTATAAGCTCATATACTAAGATATACACTTCCTAGGGATATACTAGAGGGAAGCACCAATCAAAGGAAGAAGTGACAGATAGAATATCAAAGAGGAAATACTTGCCAAAAGAATGCGGGTAAGAAACTTGAATCCCTCATTAGTCCTCTCATCTCTCTTATTTCAGTTACTTCGAGGAGAAACTCTCAAGTGAACCAATCCAAAAGCTCAACTTAATCGTACAAGTAAAGTCACACTTTTCTTCCTTTCCACATTTCTATTCTTTACTTTACCCTTCTTGTGTTCCTTGGCTCATTCCACTTATATTGTCCAACCCCATAAAGACTTACTTACGCCCCACTTTACATATATATATATAATTTTCCAAAACCTTACTTGAAAAATCTTAATGAGGCAAAATTTTAGTTGTAAAAAATTCTTTTTGAAACATATATAGTTGGTTTTATGAAATTTCCAAAATACAAATTTCATATCAAAATACATTAGTCTTTCAAAATTCCTGTCCTTTAAAACTTTATACATATGGGGTTTCGAATCAAAGTGGTTCCACAAGTTTCCATAAAACACCTCCCTGTTACACTCTTGTCTAGGAACACAATTATTTTAAAATCCTTTTACTTGATTTTTTTTTTTCAAAAACTTTTTCATTATGACTGAAGTCCAATTACTTCCTTAAAATACATGTGGGAAGTTCCAACATAAATGCCACATTATCCCTTTCAAAAGATAGGGTTTAGGTAGTAAAATATTCCAATCCAACTAATCCTTCATAGGTCAACACTCAAGTTCGTGTACCCGTAAGAAAACCCACTTTCCTTCCAACATCTAAGACAACTTATAATATCGATAGCCTGCCTGAGCTTCCAACCCATCGATTGATGGTATATTCCCATAGCTAGGAAAGGTTCTAGTCAAAATCATGAAACTAAATTTTCACTTATACCATGTACTTTATCCAAAATGGTACAGGTTTAGCATCGTCACAAATACAGATATGAAAACCAATCTCTCTCTCTCTCTTAGAGATAACCTCTTAATCACGTATTATATTCGGAATATATATAGAACAAAGAGAACTGAATCGAAACTGCCTAGAAATGTTTTAGAAATATCAATATGACTAACCCTTTGGGTCGCAAGAAGTCTCGAAACTTAGTCCATAACATGACTTAGCCCAACCATCATATTCTTGCTGGCAAAATAGCCCCTATAAATACTTAACAGATATTAGGCCTATTACTTTTCCCTATAAGTTCATATGTCATATTAAAGCCTACGCTATATTTTAGGCTCGTAATTTACCCCTTCATTGTAAATTAATATATCATATGAAGTCTAATCATGGAAACCTAATACATACCCGGAAATGCCCCAAACATCAAGATTTTAGAGTCCCGACTCACCATAGATAAACAGATAATCAAGCTAATCCCTTCGGGGTTCAGAAACTACCACTGGGCCTAAGTGCAAAACAGTCACTAGTGCTATCGTCACGCCCTCAGGGATTTACCCTATCTGTAAAGGACTGCTCTATTAAGCCTACAATACAGACACTCTACAAGATTCAACTTATCGTGGCTATGTCCAACGTAGTCACCCCAACCCGTACAACAAAGGAAAAGGGACAAAATATACAAAATAGGAAAACTAGAAAGAACTAAAGATACATAACATTCTTTCTTTCACTAATCCTTGTCTTTTACCATTTCTCTCTTAATGTCCAATTTATTATGGCTTATATGTTCCTTATAATCCTTTTGTCATTGGTATACTCATGTTGACCCTTTCTTGCCATTCTTAAATTCACCTTTTTGGAAGTTCCCTAATTGGTTGGTTACCAAAAATGTATAAAAATCTATTTCCATAGTATCAGAAAATCTATTTTATAAAAACCCATGATTGCAAGATATTTCTTTTTAATTATCTTTAAGTTGGCAGTTAGTATGCAATACGATCAAACTCCTATTCCGCACCAACCCATTCATTCTTGCAATGATGTTTTCTATGTTAATTTCAAACCAAAATATGGAACTACATCCCCCTTTCTTTAACCAATCAATATAGGTTTTTCTTATCTTCCAAGCTATCCTTTTAATCACTAAACTAATAAGGTAGTTCCATCCATGATTAACCGTTTTTAATATTTGTCGAGCAACAAGTTCCTTTTTAACATCAACCTTTCCTAACTACTAAGCTAAAAGGGTTTGTTCGTTATTCAAAATTTCAAGCTATAAAAGAAAGCTTAGATAGAATGCCTTTTAACTCCACTAAAAAGATAAAGATTTAGAAAGATTCAAAGGAAGATTGTGGCTAACTATAAGGAATATTTTATTTTCAAAATTAACTTTTGATTTTTGAAAAATGCGTTTTGTTTAAAACAAAATTTTAGTGATCTTGGTAACCTTATGCTCGATACCAAATATAGCACCCCACATTCCTTAGTGTCACTTGTATGAGATTTCTTTAAGAAATTATGAAGCATTGCAGGTATAAAGACATAGAACATTGCAGAGATTAAGATTTCACAAGACATAAAAATATAAATTTACAATGGAACAAGAATCTTTTATTATTAAATATGAAACCATCTTTGTTTCAATTCAATCAAAAAGTTACAAAATGTCATGTCTCAAAATCTCAATCAAAAACCAACATTAGAGTAAAATAATGTTATTCCCCAAACGGTCAAAAAGATACAACTTAACTTTGGAAAATGAACACGAAGTGATATAACTCTTACAGAAATCCATCACGACAAAGATAACAAAGAAATCGGAACTATACACTTTCTCCCTTTAAGCCTGGGGGAAAGAAAATAGGAAGGAAGAAAGGAAACTGATCAAACATAAAGCCTGGTGAGTTGTTGTAATTACCAACTCGACTTGTTAAGTTAAGTAAAATAGATAAATAGTGGTTCTAGTGTCATAAAAGGGTAAGTGTCTGTACATGTCTAACGGTGAACAATAACTGATATGAGTTGATAATAAGGACTATCTATTCTTATAAAAAGACGATGATGTAATAATTAGATCAGACAGATTGATTGTTTTGCACTTCTACAGATTCAGATAGAAACAAGTAATTAGGAAGGACTTTCCTAATGCTACCTATCAGTTGGCTCCCTACAGACACGAATAGCCTGTGCCAGCCACGACAGTCGGGGATATCAGTCCTGAACCGGTCAACTTTAAAGACATAACCCTATTCGTCAGTGTACAACGTCATAGTTTCCCTCATTGGACCCATGCACACTCCTGATTCCACCGGAACACGCCCGTACCTACCTCCAAGATTTTGAACCTCTTACAATCCAGATCAGTAAAGCAGGCCCTAGCCCCTACCTAGTGTGGGTCCTCGATATGATACCAACACAGATACTGACTGATACGGGTTCCAAACAACAACATAATTGACACAAGCCACCCCTAGGCTTGGTTCCCCATGTAAAATAGAATTTTAAGACTCCCCCGGATGTAACAGCAGATGTGGAACCTCTTAACTTATTAATTAAACAGGTTAACTTATTAATTAAACATGTTTAATTTTTCAAGTTTAAGTTCATTAATAATCATGGTTGTAAATTACATTTCTTATTAAATGTAATTCCGTGTACAACCCTCTTCCAAAACAGACAGGCACCTGCTCAGATGTATATATATTACAGTAACATGTTTTACTAAATTTACGTATGATTCTCATATTTTTCCCATGACGTATTTACTCAATATTAAATTAAGTATAATTCACATGTTTTTCCTTTTTCATGTTAATTTCCAATTAAATACCAATAATTCCAATTAACATGTTTCCCACATAGATTACTTAATGTTATATTAAGTATAACTCATTTTGGTTAACACTTTTTCCCAATAGGGTTTCTTAATGTCATACTAAGTACAATTAACGAGTTTTCCATATTAAGTCAAATTAATGTACTTTCCAAGTTAACGTCAAATAACATGTTTTCCAATATCAGTGCCAAATTAACGAGTTTATAAATTGATGTCAAACAACATGTTTTCCAAATGAACATAAATGTCTAATTAACATGTTTTCCCAAATTAACATCAAATGAACATAAATGTCTAATTAACATCAAATGGACATAAATATATAATTAACATGTTTTCCAAAATTAACATTGAATGAATATAAATATCTAATTAACATGTTTCCCAAATTAACATGAAATGAACATAAATGTCTAATTGATATGTTTCCCCAAATTAACATGAAATGAACGTAAATGTCTAATTGATATTTTTTCCCAAATTAACATATTCTCCCTAATTAATGTCATTTGCATGTTTTTCAATCAATGCCATATTAATATATTTACAAATTAATGTCAAATAACATATTTTCCATAACATGTTCTACTTAATATTAAATTGTCCAACCTATTCAGAATAACAAGTTTGCATATTTTTACCTTTTTGTATTTACCTTAAATTTACATTCAAAGGTTCTCAAATTACAATATGTCCACTTTCCTTTTTTATTTTCATTACAGGTTATTCTAATTTATCCTAAATAATACACAATTCAAACGGTAAAGGCATATTAAGACTGTAAATGAATAATGGCAGAAAGGAAGAAAGATGCACATATAAACAAGTAATAACTGAAAATGAATAGATAATTGACAATAATTAAAACAATGATAATATATAAGAATAAACTTATAAGCACTGGTACTTTCAGATCCAATATGTTTTACTATTAAAAGTTCTTTTTATTTACCTTACTACAACAACTATTGTATCTATTTTAATATTAACTTAAAAGAAATCTAAAAATCACAGTAATACTCACAATAGTTGTTGTAGATCCAGAATAAACCTTTGAAATAGTTGTTGTAGAAGAATTATCCTTTCAATCTATGTTTTGATAGCACCCTGACACTTTCTTAAATTTATTTTAGAACATAACTTAAAGAAGAAAGAAGATGAAGAAACGTTTATGCAAGAAAATGGCGAGGTTGTTAGCCTTTTTATAGATTTGTTAGGATAATATAAATCATAGGATATTAGGTTTTAGAATCAAGCCGTTAAAGACACATCATGCTAAGTCAGCAAGGAATAAAACACACAAAACATTCCAGGTTTATTTAGATGTATTGTTCAAGTACAATGAATATTATACATCAACAATGCATAAGTAATTATCCACAGCAGACTTGAAGATGGGTCGACCCACCTTAGACATGCATGTGCCGACCCAGCTAAGGCAGGGTCACCCATTTATTGTTTCTTTTCTGTTTATAAATTAAATTCTTTAATTTAATTACAAACTTCGATTGATCATAACTTGTTCATTTCTTGACCGATTTACGCAAACTAAAAGTCTATCTAAATCAGAATTTCGTAATGGATGCAACAGTGATATTCATTTTATTTAATTCTCAATATTTTTTGGATTAATATTTATTTTACCAGTCCATTCCTCAACTAATTAACCCATTAATTAATTATTGTTTTGTTAAAAATTTGGATTGTTACAATACATTCATTTAGCCCTAAATCATCAAGTTTCCCCTTTTTATCACCTTCCCACTAATTTATGCATAACACAGTTAAATTAATTTATGCTTAACCACAATTCAATTATTTTGCGCATAACCACAGTTCAATTAATTTGCGCCTAACTACAATTCAATTAATTTTGCGCATAACAACAATTTAATTATTTTGCGTGTAACCACAATTCAATTAATTTTGCGCATAGCCACAATTTAATGAAAACTGTATATTTTGACGCAGAAAGGGAGAAAAGAAGAAGAAGGGAACATATTATAAATTCCAATAGGATTTAAAAGATAAAATATACCTTTATCGGAAAATATATTTTAAATCCATTCACCAGAGATTTGTGCTCTAATTTTTGAATCTGATTTTTATTTGCGTTATTTTCTTTTCAATTCAAATTTATAGATTTTCCTGGACAAAGGATCTGGGCATCTATAACTTAGATCAACGACCTTTTTCTCCAAATCTTGAATCAGTAATCATAAGACAAATATATATTTATTTCTGAAGAGTTTGGAGGAGAAAGGAAATGGTAGAGTTCTGGCGCCCTCTCAAAAAACATGAGTTGGAGGCTAGGCCCTACTGGTATATTTATAGGTGCTTAGAAGAACCACGTCCATCAAAACAAATAAATTCTGAGCCATTCTCATGAAATAAATCACACTGCCTAGCCCAAAAATGGGTCGACCCATCTTTGAAATGTGTCGACCCCTGGGTCGACCCACTTCAGGAATGGGTCGACCCATATATACGATTTAAAATCATATATCTGGGTCCTTTTGTGTGATTAATGATGCAATTAAAATGTTCCATTGACGTTATCTTCTTCCCTATTTTTATTCATTCTACTATTATTATCTTCCGTTTTTAATACACGTACAAATTTCAAATTAAAATCTAGGTGTATTTATTTACGTACAACTTCGTATATTTCAAAATTCAAACAGCGGTATCTCGAAATTTACTTCTTACATGTTTTGATTAATTGCAAGTTACTTTTGAATTTCATGTATATATATACTTTTATATGAATTAAATATATATACATGCACACACAACAGCTACACACACATATATATATATACACACACACACACATATATACCTATATATAATATTTCCTTATATGTACATATACATATACTTTTCTCTTGTAACATGCATCTTTTTTATTGACCCTCTTAGAATTTAAAAATGTGGCGTTAGTGGGAACCGAACCCGTGGCCTCTAGTCAAGGAAGTGCATGCTTTACCACTTCACCTAACACCGTTTTTTTTCCACAAAATTAGAACATTGAAAAGTCTTGTTTTTATGTGTGTTTCTCTTATTTCTTTTTTTTCGTGTTTGTTCTGAAACTTCATTTAATGATATCTTCTTCGTTTTAAGTATGTTTTCTGCAAACCATAGGTCTAAATTGATCAGAAAATCACCATAAACGCAATGGCGCAAGTTCCGTGACCAAATTTAAGAAACTCTACAAGTGTGTTATTATTTAATTTAAAATGGAGGGTGTTACATAAAAACCCATGTTTAACCCGGTTTGGTGTGCTCTATTTCTTGTGACTCCTAAATGAAAAAAAAAATCTTGAAATCCAATTGAAGTTGATGTGCATTGGTCGATCGGGTTATAAGTGTTAGCCAAGCCAAATGCAATGAGTTGTTTAGATGAAAAGAGTCCATGTCCTAGATAGCACGAATGGACCATTCACGTAGATGGCCCGTTCACATGCAAACATTCATTTTGCTTTGTTCCTTTACTTTATTTTGTACTTACCTGCAAATGATCAAGAATTGATAGTTGATCCATTGACCGAAGCAACCTAAAAAGTTTTCTCTTGTAGATCTATTTGAAATGCAGAAACATAAAGAAAATATAGTAATTATCCAGTATGTCAAGTACCATGCAAACCGTCTTGTAGTAAGATAATCGGCAAATGAGACATAGTCGACTTTATGAAAAGGACAGTTGATGCTTAAGAACATAACTTGTCTCCTTGATTCTAAAAGTGACACAGATTAAGGATCTTAAGGCTATGTTAAAAAAAAATGGAGGGGATAATGTTAGCTTAATTTATGTAGAAATCCTTTTGGATTACGCTTATAAGTATTTTTAGCTGACCTTTTGGTCCGGCTATGTAACAGCCCGCATTTTACATATCAGAAGATCGTAAAATATTTTTATTTTATTTTCTGAGGGTTGGATCATTCCCATTTTTTAATATGTTGCTTATGGGGGTGTGAGACATGTCCACAATTTTTACCAATTTTATTTGTGACCATTTTGCCCCTGTCAGTCTTGTACAGGGTATAACTTTTGACTCAGGCTGAATTATAGGGTGAAACCTATGACATTGGAAAGGAATTGATGATTGCCTTTCCGTAAAGTGGTTACATTAAAGATTTGGCTCAGCAGTTTGGGAGGAATCGCTATTTTAAGATTTTTCAGTTGGCTGTTTAGGATTTTGAGCCACAATGGGCTGATTTGAGAAGGCCCAATTAGTGGGCTGGTGGAAACTATAAATAGAGGTTGAGAGGTATGGGAAGTAGTTAACTTCCCCATTCTCTCATTAGGTGGCCTTGAGCTCCTCTTCCTCTAACACCTTTCCACCATTAAAAATCAAAATCTAAGGAGAGAAATCATAGATCTACACTATTGGAGGCTAGATCTACATCAATTATAACAAGGATTCATCGGATCAAGGAATTTAGTGCGAGATACTTGTTGTACGGATTCTTATTTCATCAATTTTAGCTTATTTGGGAGAATCGGTGAGTGATATGCATCTCACATGGATTCAATGAAGTATATGAGTGTTTGTTCATGTTTTTCATCAAACTCGAGTCGATTTCTTATATCTACACCATGATAAGTCATTTTCATTTGAATCACCATAGGATCCAATTAAGTAAGTTTAAACCGGTAGTTTCTATGATATTTTATGTGAATATGCAAGTTATATCTATAGTTTTGTTCATATGTACATTTATGGTGATTTTGGTGAATTTCACATAAATATTGATGAAATTTCCAAATTGGTGATGTTATTGACTTCATAACATGCTTGTGGTTGTATTAAATGAATCAGAAGAGCATATTTCGTCGATTGTGTCGATTAGAGGTGGTCGAAATTGGAGTCGAATTGGAGATTGCAGGTTTTGGGTCGTGCATGGGAAAATATTGGTCGGTCGAGCAGGGCAGGGTCGGTCGGGCAAATATTGGTTAGTCGAGCAGGCCAGGGTTGGTCAGGCAAATATTGGACGGTCGAGTTCATGCTTCAGGAAACACGACAAAGGGGTCGTTTGTGCACTCAAGAGGTGGTTAGTCAGGAAAATATAGGCGTGGTAAATATAGGTCTGGAAAATATGGGTCGGTCGAGCAGAAGGTGTTTGGTCGAGCAGGCAAGGGGTCGAGCAAGTCAGGGCGGTCGAGCAGGACAGGGGAACGAGTAAGGTGGTTGGTTGGGCAAATATAGGCCGGGAAATTATGGGCCGAGAAATTCTGGATCAGACAATGACGTATGTTTTTGGTTCATAATGTTGTGACTTCGAAGTAAATTGAAGTAGGAAGGTTCAAAGTGTTGAAAGGTGTTCGTTGATCGGTGTAGAACAGCGAATGAGGTGACAACTCAAAGGTCGTGAGTTGGTGGATAATGGCTGCTTGAGAAGGTTGCTTGAGCTATGAAAAGTCATCGGGTTGGATGACTAGAGATGCGAAGGTCATGAGATTATCATTATCGTAAGTTCTAGCAGGCTCAAAGCAAGGGTACGATAGGGGCACCTAAAAGACCGGTTGTAGGTCGAGTACCTTGGGTATCGCTGAAAGGCCTAGTTGTCAAGGTTGGACATGCATACGTATCGTTGAAAGGCGTATGGAGTTTATGCTAGAACTGGGGTTACCATTAGCCCTTGACATATGGCAAGGTTGGCCGTCATACAAACAACAATGATTTTGAAGCAGGATTGGCGGTGATAGCCAGAGTCTGTCATGGTTGATTAGTTGCCTTGTTTGAACCGTCTCATGTAGATTGTCCAACGTCGAATGAGATGTTCCTTGGGTGCTTGTCTGATATTGGTTTAGGCCTCTGAGGCTTGTGCTTGAAGGGTGTTGAGTTCGATTTGGATGGTTTGCATAAGATATATAATTTGGATGTCATGAGTGCTTTGGCATGATTGAATGGGTGTTCTGGTTTCCATGGATGTATGGTTGAAATGTTGTTGTAAAGGCTATCACTGTCCGATGTAGGGAATATAAGGTTGAATTCTTCTCTGGTGTTGTGGGCAGATTAGTACATTTATCTATCCATTCTCATATACTTTATTGTTGAAGTTTGTTAGCTGTTTTATTGCTCACTAAGATTGTTGTCTGACTCAAGGTTTTATGTTTCCTCTTATTACCATGGGTTGTTCATCTGGTTGTGGATGGGCAGACTAAGTAGCAGGATACAAGTGATTAGTGAGGACGATGTTGTTGTGCAAAGGCGAGCTGGAGGCTTACGTACCAATTTTATTACTATCTAGTATTTCTGTTTCCGCTGTTTGAGTAGTCTATAAGAGTTGTAGTGAGGGCTTATGTACAAACTTTGGTATTTGTTGGATAACCTTTCAGGATGTTGAGAAAGTTTCAAAAGTTTGTTATATGATGCTTCACTATTATTACCTGTTGCATATTTTCTACTATACTTTATCCTTACACTGTAACTCCTACGACAGGTTCCGCGATGGTTTACCTACTCGGATGATTGTCCATAGCTGTTGTGCACACCTTTCAACATATTATTCCTCTTGTATAGTGCGGGGGTCGTGTGCGGTCGTCACATTTGGTATTAGAGCTCTGGTCAACGATTTTGGCTAAAGTTCGAAGAAATAATTACTTATGAGAGATGTACTTTTAGATTTCAATTGGATGCGTACTATATATTTTAGCATATATAGTAATAGCGGTTGTATCTCTTCAGCAGTTTTTCTTGGAAATGGCTAATTATTCTAAATTGCAGATTTAGAATGGGTAGACGAGAATCAATACACGCTGCTAGGGGAGCTAATACTGGAGAGGGAAATGGCGGTGAACCAAATTACCTGACCATGTTTGAAGCCATGGCAGAGGCAATCATGCTAAGGGTACCCGCTCTAGTGGAAGCAACGGTAGATGTAGGTTTGCGAGTTCCTAGAGTTGTAGATTTTGTAAAATTGTGCAAGGACTTTACATCTCTAGGGGAAAACCATTCAAGGGAATTGAACCAGCTGAAGAGGTTCAGAGGTGGATGGATGCATGTGTCTGAATCTTTGGAGACTTAGGTATTGAGGATGCAATAATGAGAAAGCTTGCCTCAAGGCAACTGCAAGGCAGGGTTATTGAATGGTGGAATTCTGTTACACTCGAGATTCTAGAGGAACAGGTTTCATGGGAGCAATACCAAGCTAAGTTTGAAGCAAAGTTTATCTCCACTGCTCAGAAGTCCATTCTCTTTAAGAAGTTTATGGAATTGAAGCAGAATGGCAGATCAGTTCTTGACTATATTTCTGACTTCGAAGCCTTGTCCAGATATGCTCGTTCATACATTGATACACCCTATCAGAAGAATGAGAAGTTTGTCTTGGGTTTGGATGCTTATATTGGAAAGTCGTTAGTGGATCATCTTGATTGTTCATTTGAGAAGCTTGTGGAGAAAGCTATTCGCCATGAGAGCTTGTTTCCTAAGAAGCAAATCTTGTCGCTGCAACCAAAGAAGTACATAAACCACAGCAAGGTGGTACTAATAAGAAGAGGAAGCAGCAACATCAGAAAGGAAAAGATGGCCAAAAGAAGCCTAAGAGCGAGGTGGTTTTCTTTAACTGCCAACAGAAAGATCATTTTGCTAATGAGTGCAAGAATCCCAAAGCTAAGAAGAAGTGCTTCAAGTGTGGAAAGCCAGGGCATGAGAAGAAAGATTATCTAGAACCAGCTAAGGGTAGGTAGGTTGTGAAGGCATATGCTTTGGAAGTCGTGCCAACTTCTTCGAGAGCTCCTATTGCAGAGGAGAAGGGAAAGGGTCTCGTGGTGCAAGGTACTATTTCTATTAATGATGTTTCAGTTCATGTGCTTTTTGATACTAGAGCATCGCATTCTTTCATTTGCAATGAACTTATGTGTCATTTGGGTTAGGAACCCAAGATTTGTTATAGATCATTAATCGTGACTAATCCAGTTTGGGGTTCGTCTAGTTTGTGCATCTTATGCCGTGGTCTTGCACTGTCAAGTAATGGTTGCTCTTTTATGTGTGATTGCTTTGTTCTTAACTTC
Source organism: Allium sativum (assembly GCA_030737875.1). Classification (NCBI taxonomy): domain Eukaryota; kingdom Viridiplantae; phylum Streptophyta; class Magnoliopsida; order Asparagales; family Amaryllidaceae; genus Allium; species Allium sativum. The sequence goes on along the minus strand of JASFAX010000117.1, from coordinate 21,152 downwards.
GTTGGGTTTGGGATCATCTTGGGCATGGATTGGCTCAAGAGGTATGCGACAAGGGTGAACTGCGAGAAGTTAGAGGTGAGAGTTGGGGATGTGGAAATGCGAAAGGTGCTCATTAGATGTAAGCGCGAAGAGGGTGTCTTCATGAGCTATCTATATTTGCTTAGGATTCCACAAGAAGACTTGTCACCTATGATGATCGCTAATGAGTATGAGGATGTCTTTGACGAGGTCAAAGGGTTGCTGCCGCATCGTGAGATCGAGTTTGGGATCGATTTGGTCGAGGGTGTTAGACCAATCGTTATGCTTCTTAAATAGATGGCGCCTAAGGAACAGTGAGAGTTGGAGGTGCAAATTCATGACCTTCTAGGAAAGGGATTCATTCAGAGAAGTGTTTCCGAATGGGGTGCACCGGTTGTGTTTGCAACCAAGGCCGATGGCTCGTTAAGATAATGTGTTGCCAAGGATAGATGACTTGTTCAATCAGCTTCACGAAGCCAAAGTATTTTCTCATATGGATTTGGCAACGAGATTTCACCAGTTGAGGGTCGCAAAGGATAGTGTGCCAAAGACTGCTTTTAGGACACCATCTGGTTTCTTCGAATGGTTGGTGATGCCATACGGATTGACTAACGCGCCAGCATATTTTGTAGGTCTTATGAACACAGTATTCAGAGATCAGTTGAAAAGGTTTGTGCTCGTGTTCGTGGATGACATTCTGGTTTACTCTTGGAATGAGGAAGAGCACAAGACACACTTGAGATTTGTGTTGGAAATCTTGCGAAAGCATCCACTGAGAGCTAAGTTTTCAAAGTGTCACTTCTGGGAGGGTGAAGTGAGGTTCTTAGGCCATGTTGTTTCTGGAAATGGGATAGCGGTTGACCCCGCTAAAGTGGCAGCAATTCAGGACGGGGATAGGCCTAAGAATGTGATAGATGTTCGGAGTTTCCTTGGATTGGTTGGTTATTACCGATGGTTTATCAATGATTTATCCAAAGTAGCTGCACCATTGACAGGATTGACAAAGAAGAACCAAGTGTTCACATGAGATGCAAAGTGTGAACAAGCGTTCGAGATCCTGAAGGAGAGACTAACGAGCGCTCCTGTGTTGACCATTCCAAGTGGGAATAAAGAGATGATTGTGTATACCGATGCATGTGGTACTGGACTTGGAGTGGTACTGATGCAAAAGGATAAGGTGGTGGCCAACGCGAGTCGACAGCTAAAGCCATATGAGAATAATTACCCAATTCATAATTTGGAGTTGGCGGCGATTGACTTTGCTCTAAAAATGAGGCGGCATTACCTGTTGGAAGTGCGGTTCGAATTATTTACGGATCACAAGTCGTTGAAGTATCTTTTCTCCCAAAAGGATTTGAATCTCCGGCAGCAAAGATGGTTAAAGTTTCTGGCGTCATATGATTTTGGTATAGCCTATACTCCTGGCAAAGGCAACGCGGTTGCAGATGCACTGAGTCGAAGACATGCAAGTTTGGGAGCGATGTTTTCGGAATGGAAGAGCCTTGAGCATGTGGCAAGATTCGATTTCAGGCCAAGGTGTGAATTGGAACCTAAAATGTTGGAAAGCTTATCGATAAGACCTACATTCATCGAAAGGATTGGCGAGAGCCAAAAGCAAGATGCAAAGCTTGTCGAGTTTATCTAGAAACTGGAACCAGAAGATAAGGAGTTCGAAGTCGATCGATAAGGTCGGCTTCGAAAGCAAGAGTGATTAGTTGTTCCTGATATCGATGGATTGAGAGATGAGGTTCTGAGAGAATGTCACCACACGAAGTTGACGATTCATCCCGGTGGTAATAAGATGTATCAGGACATGAAAAGAGTCTACTACTGGGAGGGGATGAAGCGAGATATTGGAAAATTCGTTTCTAAATGCATGAACTGTCAGTTAGTGAAAGCCGAAGAGAAGAAGACGAGTGGTTTTCTTCAGCTATTGGAAGTTCCTACATGGAATTGGGAGCAGATATCGATGGATTTCATAGATGGGCTACCTAAAACCAAGGCAGGAAACGAAGGAATTTGGGTCATTGTGGATCGCTTGACCAAAAGTGCAAGGTTCATTCTTGTCAAGACGACTAGGACGGCATCGAAATTGGCTGAGCTTTACGAGAAATGGATAGATCGATTCCATGGTATCCCGAAGAGCATAGTAAGTGACCGAGATCCATTGTTTACGAGTGGAATTTGGAAGAGTTTGCAAGAGGCTTTGGGAACCGAGTTATGTTTGAGTACGGCTTATCATCCCGAAACCGATGGTCAGTCCGAGAGAGTCAATCGAGTTTTGGAAGATCTCCTGAGGGCTTGTGTGTTAGACTTCGCTGGATCATGGGAGGGCCATCTACATTTAGTCGAGTTTGCTTATAACAATAGCTATCAGTATAGCATTAGGATGGCACCATACGAGGCGTTGTATGGGAGGCCGTGCAATTCTCCAGCTTGTTGGTTAGAGATTGGAGATAAGTTGATACTTAGGCCAGAGATGATCGGTTTTCGTAAAGTGAATAATTCGATTCCACGGTATCCCGAAGAGCATATTGAGTGGCCGAGATCCATTATTTACAAGTGGATTTTGAAAGAGTTTGCAGAAAGCTTTGGGAACCGAGTTGTGTTTAAGTACGGCTTACCATCCCCAAACTGATGGTCAAACCGAGAGGGTCAATCGAGTTTTGGAAGTTCTTCTAAGGGCTTGTCTATTAGACTTCGGAGGATCATAGGAAGACCATTCGCATCTAGTTGAGTTTGCATATAATAATAGCTATCAGTCTAGCATTGGGATGGCACCATATGAGGTGTTGTATGGGAGACCGTGCAATTCTCCAGCATGTTGGTTAGAAACTGGAGATAAGCTGGTACTTGGGCCAAAGATGATTAGAGAAACCTCGGATTATATCGAGATTGTTCAGCAACGAATGAAGGCAGCCCAAGATCGTCAGAAGAATTATGCTGATAAACATCGAAAAGATTTGGAATTCGACGTAGGCGATATGGTTTTCGTGAAGATTTCACCGTTGAAGCATGTGGTTCAATTCGAAAGAAAAAGAAAGTTAGCTCCAAGGTTCATTGTACCAATTCCGATAGTTGAGCGAATTGGAAAGCTCGCATATAGATTGGGGTTACCCAAGAAGATGTCGAGTGTGCATAATGTGTTCCATGTGTTGTTTATACGGAAGTTCGTGCATGATTCGAATGTGATGGTATCTTCAGAGCAGTATGAAGACCTAGAAGCAGAGACCGCAGTCGCGGGACCTCGTAAGCCACTTCGTGTTGTGGGGAATGACAGGAAACAGCTTAGAATGAAGACGGTTAAGCTAGTCAAGGTATAATGGAGTGAAGATGGTGACGATTGTACATGGGGGACGGAAGAGAGCATGAGAGTGACTCATCCAGAACTCTTCGTCGGTAGGGCCCTTTGATATCGTATTATCGCTATATTGTTGTATCTTATTGTTGTTGCAAGATAGAATTCCGCATGCTAGGATAAGGCCATGGATGCATGGCTTGATGGCTGCTAGTTTGGATGATAGAATTGGATTCTCATTGATGATAGGCATGCGGGATTGTTGTGGTTGCTTGGAATTTCGGGGTCGAAATTCTTAAGGGGGGAGAATGTAACAGCCCGCATTGTACATATTGAAAGATCATAAAATATTTTTATTTTATTCCCTGAGGGTTAGATCATTCTCATCTTTTAATATGTTGCTTATGGGGATTTGAGACATGTCAATAATTTTTACCAATTTTATTTGTAACCATTTCCCCTGTCAGTCTTGTACAATGCATAACTTTTGACTCAGGTCGAATTAGAGGATGAGAACTGTGCCATTGGAAAGGAATCGATGATTACCTTTCCGTAGAGTGGTTACATTAAAGATTTGGCTTAACGGTTTGGGAGGAATCACAATTTTAAGGTTTTTCAGTTGGCTGTTCAGGATTTTGAGCCACAATGGGCTGATTTGAGAAGGCCCAATTAGTGAGCTAGTGGAAACTATAAATAGAGGGTGAGAGGTATGGGAAACAGTTAACTTTCCCATTCTCTCATTAGGTGGCCTTGAGCTCCTTCTTCCTCTAACACCCTTCCACCATTAAAAATCAAAATCCAAGGAGAGAAATCGTAGATCTACACCATTGAAGGCTAGATCTATATCAATTAAAGCAAGGATTCATCGCATCAAGGGATTTGGTGTGAGATGCTTGCTATCCAGATTCTTATTTCATCAATTTTTGCTTGTTTGGGAGAATCGGTGAATGATATGCATCTCTCACATGGATTCAATGAAGTATATGAGTGTTTGTTCATGTTTTTCATCAAATTCAAGTCGATTTCTTAGATCTACACCATGGTAAGTCCATTTTCATATGAATTACTATATGATCCAATTTAGTAAGTTTAAATTGGTAGTTTCGATGATATTTCATGTGAATATGCAAGGTAGATCTATACTTTTTGTTCATATGTACATTTATGGTGATTTTGGTGAATTTCACATAATTATTGATGAAATTTCCAAATTGGATGTTATTGACTTCATAACATGCTTGTGGTTGTATTGAATGAATCGGATGAGTATATTTCATCGATTGTGTCGATTGTAGGAGTTTTGGTCGAAACTAAAGTCGAATTGGAGATTACAGGTTTTGGGTCGTGCATGGGCTTATATTGGTCGGTCGAGCAGGCTAGGGTCGGTCGGGCAAATGTTAGTCGGTCGATCAGGCCAGGGTCGGTCGGGCAAATATTGAACGGTCGAGTTCAAGCTTCGAGAAACACAACGAGGGGGTCGGTCGTATACTCAAGAGGGGATCGGTCAGGTAAATATAAGCCTGGTAAATATAGGTCTGGCAAATATGGGTCGGTCGAGCAGAAGGTGTTCGGTCGTGCAGGCAAGGAATCGAGCAAGCCAGGGTGGTCGAGCAGACCAAGGGGTCGAGCAGGCCAGGGGAACGAGTAAGGTGGTCGGTCGGGCAAATATAGGCCGGGAAATTATGGACCGGGAGAATCTGGATCAGATGTTGACGTATGCTTTTGGTTTGTAATATTGTGACTTCGAAGTAAATTCAAGTAGGAAGGTTCGAAGTGTTGAAAAATGTTCGTTGATCGGTGTAGAACAGAGAATGAGGTGACAACTCAAAGGTCGTGAGTTGGTAGATAATGGTTGCTGGAGAAGGTTGCTTGAGCTATGAGAAGTCATCGGGTTGAATGACTAGAAGTGCGAAAGCCGAGAGATTATCGTTATCGTAAGTTCTAGCATGCTCAAGGCAGGGGTACGACAGGGGCACCTAAAAGACTGGTTGTAGGTCGAGTACCTTGGGTATTGTTGAAAGGCCTAGTTGTCAAGGTTGGACATGCATACGTATCGTTGAAAGGTGTATGGAGTTTATGCTAGAACTAGGGTTACCATTAGCCCTTGACATATGGCAAGGTTGGTCGTCATACGGTTAACAATGGTTTCGAAGCAGGATTGGTGGTGATAGCCAGAGTCTGTCATGGTTGATTAGTTGCCTTGTTTGAATCGTCTCATGTAGATTGTCCAACATCGAAGGAGATGTTCCTTAGGTGCTTGTTTGATATTAGTTTAGGCCTCTGAGGCTTGTGCTTGAAGGGTGTTGAGTTCGATTTGGATGGTTTGCATAAGATATATAATTTGGATGTCATGAGTGCTTTGGCATGATTGAATGGGTGTTCTGGTTTCCATGGACGTACGGTTGAAATGTTGTTGTAAAGTCCATCACTGTCCGATATGGGGAAGATAAGGTTAAGTTCTTCTCTTGTGTTGTGGGTAGATTAGTATGTTTATTTATCCATTCTCATATACTTTATTGTTGAAGTTTGTTAGTTGTTTTATCGCTCACTAAGACTGTTGTCTAACTTAAGGTTTTATGTTTCCTCTTATTACCATGGGCTGTTCATCCGGTTGTGGATGGGCAGACTAAGTAGCAGGTGATAGGTGATTAGTGAGGACGATGCTGTTGTGCGAAGGCGAGCTAGAGGCTTACGTACCATTTTTGTTACTATCTAGTATTTCTGTTTCTGCTGTTTGAGTGCTTTGTAAGAGTTGTAGTGAGGCCTTATGTATAAACTTTGGTATTTGTTGAATAACCATTCAGGATGTTGAGAAAGTACCAAAAGTTTGTTATATGATGCTTCACTATTATTACCTGATGTATATTTTCTACTATACTTTATCCTTGCGTTGTTAGTCCTACGACAGGTTCCGCGATGGTTTGCCTACTCTGATGATCGTCCGTAGCTGCCATGCATACCTTTCAGCGTATTATTCCTCTTGTATAGTGTGGGGGCTGTGGGCAGTCGTCACAGGCTATCAGAAGCATCCCAGGCCCACATGACTCGGTCCATCACATGGTTAAACGACCCAGAAGTGTCATAAAAACACCCATGTACAAAGCCTAAATGGAGTCGTATAAGTATAGTCATTCTAGCTGGTCGATATTTCTTAAAAATGACTAAGTAATCAGGATCGGTAGAAAGGATTTCGTATCCTAGAGTCCCCCTCGACATTTCGTATACCACTAGTTCCTCCTCCTAAATTCATATGCAGGCCTCTTTGCATTTTTGTATCGTTGTTCCTCACTATATTCCGTATCCACTTCACCGTTCTGAAATTCGTATCCATAAATCCATATCAAAAATCCATATTCTCGGATTACTCAATCAAAATTCATCTCCCCGTCGCCTTCACTATTTCGTATCCTCGAACCATAAAGAATTTGTATCCCAAAACTCAACTCCGCGGAAATCCAGAATTTCCTCGAGTATAGCAGTATCGGAATTTTCCATGGTAACTCTCGTATATGAAAAGGAGAAAAGAAGAGAGGATTCATACCGGGACCGATCCCGAGATACGAAAAATGGTAGGCATATTCCCACTAGCCTCCCCTCTCACCTGCTCCTACCTGCTCACTTCTGCTATAAATACCCATTATCCTGCTAAGAGAAGAAGGTTGGATTTGTGATCTCCGAACACTTTAGGAAGAAGATATTGCATATTTGACTCTCAAGCCTGCTCCATCACTCTAGGAAGAAGAAATCTATCTTTTTTTGGACACTTATACCTTTTGGGCTGCCTTGGCATTTCAAGAAGAAGGAGAAAAGTTCTAACATGAACCTTCTTGAATTTTCTTTCTACCATTGCCATTGTAATTGCTTGGAATCATTATTCCTACCACCGTACTTTCTGACATTAAAGTGAATAAAAAATAAAAATGTTTAAAGTGGACGTAGGTTCTCATGGACCGAACCACTATAAACACGATGTTGATTTACTTTCCTGCATAGTTTCCCATATTGGACATTTAATTTCATTTTCCTAGAACTCGTTGGGTGTTGTGCCAACTTTTGGACATCAACATTTTGATGCTTTCACTGAGAAACTAAAGACTTTATCTTTCCTACCATTCTTCTACCAAGACTTGAACAAGTGCTACTTAGGTCTCTTCAGACCTACCTACCAAGTTTACTCATAATGGTTAAGAAAGGAAAATCTCCTACTGCCAGACCTTCTACGATCGACCTGAAAACATTCCTCAGCATCAATCCGTTGAAGCTCCAACCAGTATGCATATCACTGCTTCCTTATGTTCTAAGGCTCCGGTTACCCGAGCTCAATTTGTCGAAACTATGAAAAAATTGAGAGAAAAACAAAGTAGCCTCGGCAAGAAATTCCAGCGAAACCTTTACTTGATGCAACGACATCAAGATTATGCTCAAGGAGATGTCTTTCGCCTTCAAGCAAATAGAAGCGCTCAGCCTCGTCCAACTTACGTCTTCTCGAGCACCATTCCCATTCCTCTCCACCGTAACCAAAGCCAACATTGGTCAATCAACCATGATGGTGCCGAAATCACCATCAGAGAGGGAACGCGCCATCCCGGTGTTCGACGACGAATATTCTATTGATTAGAAATCCGTCGTGAAGTGTATAAAACCGCAAGCGCACGACGTACACTTATAGTACGTTAGCGAATACGAGTCGATCCACGGGGAAAGAAATAATTTTAATTATATTCAATCAAATTAAACAAATCGAGTGAAGATTTGTAATGACCCGAAAATCCGGTCTAATTTGAGCTAACCAAAAACACAAGTCCAACCCCAAATTAAACTGAAAATCAGGAAATTAATAGAAAGAAAACAGAGGGTGGGGAAAAATAAGATAGAAACTTAGAATAGAAGAAGAAGAAGAAGAACACAACATCAGAGTAACACGAATCTCACAGCGGAACGAATAACATATAATATATGTAACATAACTTGAAATATACATCAGTACTTGAATATACATCATTATCAAAGTACAACACTTACAACACAGTGGAAATAACTATAGCTATATAATCCTGAAGCCTCCTTGTAACACCCCACCTCCGTTAAGGTCACTCACAAGGGAATGCCTTAACTTTGGTGGAGCATTTTAGTAAACAGAACAGAAACTTACAAGACAGATAAAACAGTACTTGAAAATTTTATAACTTTATTTCAACAGAAGCTTGGTTACATCCTTTCAAATCACAATATCAGAATTCAAGTACAAAATATCAGTCTTGTACAAAAGCCTTCAGAATGCATAGTTTAAAATCATAATCCTCACAGAAGAAGACAAGCCATACTTTAAGCACTACAAGCGGAAGAAATCTGGATCAAGCTAGAGTATTCCCATCTACAAAACCTGGGGGGAGAAACGGAAGAAAGGAGGCGAAACAACAAGGGTCAGACAAAAGTCTTGCAAGTCCAGTGATTTTCAGTTATGAACAGATAATAATAACATGACATGAAAATAAAACTGGATGAGAGATAACTGTAACAGATGTAGCAGATATGACAGAAGAACAGAATGATATAAGCTATTGCTTTACACTTCTCTGCACTAATACTAGTATAACAGAATTAGGTGTCACCCTAATGTCTAAACTGAAACAGAAACAGGTACAGAATAATTTCCACGCTAGTAATGGGCCTTTACCACCCGATCAGAAACAGACAGAAGCAGAATGTAGCATAAGGTGTACACTAGTAATTGGGCCTTTACCACCCGAACAGACGGTACCACGCAGAAACAGACAGGTGTTGCCACCCAACAGAAACAGACGGTACCAACAGAAACAGACAGAACTAAGTGTACCCTAAAACCCTACCCCAAGCGATCGGCTCCCTAATACAAAAATACCCTGTGCCAGCCCCACCGAAGGGTGTATCATTCCCTAAAGTGGCAACCTTTGAATGACACAGACCTATTTACAGATGTCACGGCGTCTTACATCCTCAGAGGCAGACCGGCATCCATGCACGCACATAACCCGGTTGGAACGCACCATCAACACCCCTCGCCATTATCAGAATGAACCGCTTATAATTAGTTCAGTAAGCGTGCCCGGACCCTACCTACTGTTGGGTCAAAGTTTTAATACCAGAAAGGGATACTGACTAATATGGGTCCCAAACAACAGATGACACAAGTAATTCCCCTCCTATCCTTGTGTCCCCAGACTAACAGATTTCAGATTAACAAGTTCAGATATACAGAATTCAGATCAACTAGTTCACAAGTCAGACAAGTTTTAGACTAACGGATCAGATATACGGATTTAACAGATTTACAGATTTGTCTAACTTTGTAATTGGGCCTACCGATTCACGGAACAGATTTATTAAACTCATCAGTCTAGTGGGTTTAACCCTATCCGCCCAACACGTTTTAGACATTATATTTATCTCAGATTTTCATTAATTAAATATTAATGCCCAGACCTCTCACATTAGACTGACAGTTTGCGGCTACTGGTTAGGCCGGTTGGTTCCGGGCAGGTTTCTGTCGCAAACTGAGTCTAACCTCGGGTTTCAAGCACGTTATGACTAAATTCTCACATTAGAACTGTTTGCGACCACTGGAATATGCCGGGCGGTTCCGGGCAGAATTACGACGCAAACTCATTCTAACCTCGAGTTAGCCATGTTTATCTTTGCGGCCAATTAATTAATGATTTACCATTTATACCCACGCCCTATTATACATGTCAATTATTCATAACTATAGCCAATTCATATTATGTCACTAGCGGACTAATTATACCAACTCAACAGATATAGCAGATAACAGATTTTTCAGATTAGGCGACTTAACGGATTTAGCAGATTAAGCAAACTAGCAGATTTAGCATTTTCAGCAGATGATAGATTTGGCAGAGGAACATATCTAGCAGACTAGGCAGTAGAGCAGAACTAGCAGATTAAGCAATATAACAGAACTAGCAGATTAGGCAATGTAACTAAACTAGCAAATTAGGCAAATATAACAGATTTAATCATTTCTTAAAGTTTCACAAACATATCTTGCCTAATTATAAATCTTGCCTAAGTTCACATGCATAAATAATAGTCTTGATTCACAATATTATCATATACCCCATGTTTGCATTAAATTTACATAGCACAGATATGGTCATAAATTTACCATATTTCATATGTTTCAATTTTTATTAAACTTGCATAGTACAGAAGATCCCTATATAAATTATACCAAATATAGCCATCGATTACTATGCATATCATATATCCCAAAGATCCCTTACTTAGGTGTTTATTTACATTAATAGATACTCTACTCTCATGTAAATCTTTATGCCTAAGCCATATTCTTTTTATCTCAAATCATATGTTCAATACAATATGACATGTCCAGTCATATGTCTCAGATTTTGTTCTAGCTACAGTCCATGTTCTTTCCTCAAATAAGTCACCTATTGGTCATGCCCAATTCATGCATCATTCATTTTATTGTCCCAAACATTTTAGCGTATGTTAATCTCTTATGAGATTGGCTCAGGCTCGTGGTAGCCTGGCTATAGAACAGAAAGAGGAAAGAGATACAAAATAAGATAGATCCAAACAGAACAGAATAGATATAACCTCAGATTCAGATTTATAATTCATGTCACAATCATAATTAACGTTTATATTGGAAAATAACTGCACTTGCCTTGGTTGGATTCTAAAAGAAAAAGGTGTTGTAGCTGTTCTCTTTTAATCCTAATCAGAATTGGAGGAAGAAGAAGCACAAGTCCTAGCTTAGGTTTCAGCAGAGTAGAGACGCCATTGATTTATTTATTTTTAGAGAGGAAGAGAGCAATGGAGGCTAGAGAATTGTATATGAGATTTAGGTTTAGGTTAGGGATGTATATAAAGGTGTAGGAAGTTATTTAGGACCATTAGATTAACCCTGAATCATGAGAACCATTCAAATGCAAAATCTGCATTTGAGCGAATCGGCCCACGGGATGACAGCCAAACACCCTGGATTAACCCCTAGTCGACCCAGCAGGGCTTGGGTCGACCTCAAAAATGGGCCGGTTCGGTTATTCCCCCTCCCAATTCGCTGTTTTGAACCTTTTTTGCATGTTCATTTATTTAATTTTTATATATATATATCTATATATATTTCTCTCATATGCATACAAACTTCAAGGCTTAATAACTTCTTCATAATTAACCATTTTTTTTAATATTCTCAGAAAATACGGGGTGTTACATTCTCCCCTCCTTAAAGGATTTCGTCCCCGAAATCTTCAAGTTAAGAAGAATGTATCCTAACATCCAACATCCATCTACTCAACCATTCAATCACAGGCATCCATTGTCCTTAAAAGGTTTCTAATGCCGTATGAACATATGCAAAGTGTGTGTATATGTTTCTTATCTAATGCAAAATCAGGCGGTCTACTGATCCAGTTGACCTCCTTAATGCGAATCATGTTAGTGTCATGAGTCCAAATATGTATGCAAGAAATCCTATTTGATACACATCATTTCTATATGAGTGCATAACCATTCATCCAAATGCAACATCCATGTGAGGAGTCAATCATTCTGCATCCACAAAAATTGAAAAATGCACACACATCCATATGCAGTATGAGAGTGTTTTTGAGCCGATCTAGTGCCTAGTGTGTGTATATGCATCCACGAGCAACCACTAGCAACCACTTGCATCCACTTGCAACCATCAAACATAACATGTCTCAAACACATGTTTACACCCATTAGTTTCTACCTAAAGTTCGAAGATTCGATCGATAGGATACAGTCGAATGATGGAAGCGAGTACAGATAAAACAAAAACTTGGTTCCCATTAGACATGGGTCCTAAGTATCAGCCCCGAAGACCGAAACCAACATCAGATTGACACCCAGAGGATTACCCTCTTTAGATAATGTCAAAACTGTAAATCTTAACTTTATCAGAAATATTCAGATATTTACAGACTACTAGTATAGATCAGATTACCAAATGATTCTTAGAAAACTAAGCATGATAAAACCCAGAATGTATGCGTCCTACTTGACGCCTAACACAGATATCTCTCAAACCCCAACCTATCACCAGCAGATGAGTCGTAACCCCTATGGGGTTTGAGACTATAACCAGATCAGAAACAAGACTAGTATTAAAGTGCAGAGACTCGACTACAGAATCAGAATGCCATAATCGGAAAGAGTTCTACCTCAATAATCAGATAAGGAAACTAAACTCTCTACGGAAATTTTCCTACTTATATCCTATCCACCAACTATGAGAGCATTCGCCTGCCTTCCCGAAGTAGGTCATGTCCTCTGTCCTTGCCCCCGTTTCTTCGGGCAGTCCCTAGTGAAGTGTCCCATCTCACCACAGTTGAAGCAAGCGCCCTTCCTTTTTTTGCAATCCTTGTTCAGATGAGTCAAGCTTCCATAAGTAAAGCACATTTCTCCTCCTTTATCATCAGACTTTTCTTCCTTCTTTTGTGTTTCCTTTTCGCCTCCTTTGTGAACCAAGTCCATATCCATGAGTTTCTCATCCTTGGGTTGTGCTCCTTAGCCAAACTCCCTCATTCTCATCTTTACTATCCGTGTGTAACACGTTGACAAGTCCCTCGAAAGCGGCCTCCATCGCACGGAAAATCCTACAAAGCTCGAAAGAAAATTAGCCGTAGGTGAGACTACTGCGGCTACAGATGGAAGTCGGGCGCTTATTTGCCCTTTGACCGGTGTCGTAGTCTTATCAAGCCTACAGAACCATGTCGCGATGAGGTTACCTCCCAGAAAGCCGGGAGCCCCGGAGAAAGAAGGAAACAAAGATTCAAACAGAGGATCAAAAGATAGATATATGGCTTTTGGGGATTATGTTTTTCAAAAATAAGCTTTACTTTTGAAAGTACTTCCTTTTTAAAACCTTTTTGAAAATAGTTTTCCAAAAACTTTACCCAATCTGGTAACCTTTATCTCTGATACCAAGTGTAACACCCCACCTCCGTTAAGGTCACTCACAAGGGAATGCCTTAACTTTGGTGGAGCATTTTAATAAACAGAACAGAAACTTACAAGACAGATAAAACAGTACTTGAAAATTTTATAACTTTATTTCAACAGAAGCTTGGTTACATCCTTTCAAATCACAATATCAGAATTCAAGTACAAAATATCAGTCTTGTACAAAAGCCTTCAGAATGCATAGTTTAAAATCATAATCCCCACAGAAGAAGACAAGCCATACTTTAAGCACTACAAGCGGAAGAAATCTGGATCAAGCTAGAATATTCCCTTCTACAAAACCTGGGGGGAGAAACGGAAGAAAGGAGGCGAAACAACAACGGTCAGACAAAAGTCTGGCAAGTCCAGTGATTTTCAGTTATGAACAGATAATAATAACATGACATGAAAATAAAACTGGATGAGAGATAACTGTAACAGATGTAGCAGATATGACAGAAGAACAGAATGATATAAGCTATTGCTTTACACTTCTCTGCACTAATACTAGTATAACAGAATTAGGTGTCACCCTAATGTCTAAACTGAAACAGAAACAGGTACAGAATAATTTCCACGCTAGTAATGGGCCTTTACCACCCGATCAGAAACAGACAGAAGCAGAATGTAGCATAAGGTGTACACTAGTAATTGGGCCTTTACCACCCGAACAGACGGTACCACGCAGAAACAGACAGGTGTTGCCACCCAACAGAAACAGACGGTACCAACAGAAACAGACAGAACTAAGTGTACCCTAAAACCCTACCCCAAGCGATCGGCTCCCTAATACATAAATACCCTGTGCCAGCCCCACCGAAGGGTGTATCATTCCCTAAAGTGGCAACCTTTGAATGACACAGACCTATTTACAGATGTCACGGCGTCTTACATCCTCAGAGGCAGACCGGGATCCATGCACGCACATGACCCGGTTGGAACGCACCATCAACACCCCTCGCCATTATCAGAAAGAACCGCTTATAATTAGTTCAGTAAGCGTGCCTGGACCCTACCTACTGTTGGGTCAAAGTTTTGATACCAGAAAGGGTTACTGACTAATATGGGTCCCAAACAACATATGACGCAAGTAATTCCCCTCCAATCCTTGTGTCCCCAGACTAACAGATTTCAGATTAACAAGTTTAGACATACAGAATTCAGATCAACTAGTTCACAGGTCAGACAACTTTTAGACTAACGGATCAGATATACGGATTTAACAGATTTACAGATTTGTCTAACTTTGTAATTGGGCCTACCGATTCATGGAACAGATTTATTAAACTCATCAGTCTAGTGGGTTTAACCCTATCCGCCCAACACGTTTTAGACATTATATTTATCTCAGATTTTCATTAATTAAATATTAATGCCCAGACCTCTCACATTAGACTGACAGTTTGCGGCTACTGGTTAGGCCAGTTGGTTCCGGGCAGGTTTCTGTCGCAAACTGAGTCTAACCTCGGGTTTCAAGCACGTTATGACTAACTTCTCACATTAGAACCTATTGTTTGCGACCACTGGAATATGCCGGGCGGTTCCGGGCAGAATTACGCCGCAAACTCATTCTAACCTCGAGTTAGCCATGTTTATCTTTGCGGCCAATTAATTAATGATTTACCATTTATACCCACGCCCTATTATACATGTCAATTATTCATAACTATAGCCAATTCATATTATGTCACTAGCGGACTAATTATACATACTCAACAGATATAGCAGATAACAGATTTTTCAGATTAGGCGACTTAACGGATTTAGCAGATTAAGCAAACTAGAAGATTTAGCATTTTCAGCAGATGACAGATTTGGCAGAGGAACAGATCTAGCAGACTAGGCAGTAGAGCAGAACTAGCAGATTAAGCAATATAACAGAACTAGCAGATTAGGCAATGTAACTAAACTAGCAAATTAGGCAAATATAACAGATTTAATCATTTCTTAAAGTTTCACAAACATATCTTGCCTAATTATAAATCTTGCCTAAGTTCACATGCATAAATAATAGTCTTGATTCACAATATTATCATATACCCCATGTTTGCATTAAATTTACATAGCACAGATTATGGTCATAAATTTACCATATATCATATGTTTCAATTTTTATTAAACTTGCATAGTACAGAAGATCCCTATATAAATTATACCAAATATAGCCATCGATTACTATGCATATCATATATCCCAAAGATCCCTTACTTAGGTGTTTATTTACATTAATAGATACCCTACTCTCATGTAAATCTTTATGCCTAAGCCATATTCTTTTTATCTCAAATCATATGTTCAATACAATATAACATGTCCAGTCATATGTCTCAGATTTTGTTCTAGCTACAGTCCATGTTCTTTCCCCAAATCAGTCACATGTTGATCATGCCCAATTCATGCATCATTCATTTTATTGTCCCAAACATTTTAGCGTATGTTAATCTCTTATGAGATTGGCTCAGGCTCGTGGTAGCCTGGCTATAGAACAGAAAAAGGAAAGAGATACAAAATAAGATAGATCCAAACAGAACAGAACAGATATAACCTCAGATTCAGATTTATAATTCATGTCACAATCAGAATTAACGTTTATATCGGAAAATAACTGCACTTGCCTTGGTTGGATTCTAAAAGAAAAAGGTGTTGTAGCTGTTCTCTTTTAATCCTAATCAGAATTGGAGGAAGAAGAAGCACAAGTCCTAGCTTAGGTTTCAGCAGAGTAGAGACACCATTGATTTATTTATTTTTAGAGAGGAAGAGAGCAATGGAGGCTAGAGAATTGTATATGAGATTTAGGTTTAGGTTAGGGATGTATATATAGGTGTAGGAATTTATTTAGGACCATTAGATTAACCCTGAATCATGAGAACCATTCAAATGCAAAATCTGCATTTGAGCGAATCGGCACACGGGATGACAGCCAAATACCCTGGATTAACCCCTAGTCGACCCAGCATGGCTCGGGTCGACCTCAAAAATGGGCCGGTTCGGTTATTCCCCCTCCCAATTCGCTGTTTTGAACCTTTTTTGCATGTTTATTTATTTAATTTTTATATATATCTATATATATTTCTCTCATATGCATACAAACTTCAAGGCTTAATAACTTCTTCATAATTAACCTTTTTTTTTAATATTCTCAGAAAATGCGGGGTGTTACACTCCTGCTCCAAGCTCTTCCAGTATATCTGTAAATCCCGACTACTTGACTGCCCGTACAAATTTAGGCACCCAAGAGTTTAGGGAAAACAAACAAAATAAACTCCGGGTCAGTCATAGGACTGGTATGAGTAAAACAGTTTAAAACAGTTTGAGCCATTAAACGATATCTCATAAGACCACGCCGTATAACGGAACAGGTTTTTCCCTTATGAGAATCCAAAATATCTTTATATCAAAAACCTTTTGATATTATAATAATGTCTATCAACTACAATATAATAACCATCTAGCAGAAACGCTTTCATCTCACGTTCTACATATATAGTATACAATCAAAACCGCAAGCACGTATTGGGTAATGGATTTCCAACTATGACAAGGTATGGAACCACCTTTCGCTAGTGTACCTCTAGAAAGGAATACACTGGGTTCAACAAGAACATCTTGCAACCCGGCCACACATGACCGACCACTCATTTCGCTGGAGTGTATCGAATGTATATCACCAACGGTTGGGATCAGCAACCGTTTCCCGAATGGGACAGTATCGACAATAGATTTTTAGAAATAAATGAAACTCTAGATCAGGTGATTATACACCCTACTTCGGAGCGACCGACTTAGCCATGCTGCCTGCCCGATTTCTGTCATTTACCGGTTGATGAGGCTAGAAGCTACGCTTTATCATCACACCAGATTCACTTCGAATGCCACATCGTCAAATCCATCAAATCACCGATTGACGCCCTCAACAATACATTATGTGTTAGCTAGAAGAAGTTTCCTTCTCCGCTTCCACTCTTGGTACGGTTGGAGAAATCAATATACGTGATTGTCTGGAAATACTCTGTCAGACATTCATCCATACAAGTCATCCAGGAACAGGATGAACCGAAGGTACTATTCAGTATACCCATCTTAGGCACTGTTATCTAAGACTTATACACTAGCCCTTGCACTTTACTCCGTCTTCAATTTTCTTTGGCATATATGATTCGCAACGCTTATGCCAATACAGAGTGGTTCTTTGGATAATAATCCAACCGGTCTCTCCACATTAACAACGTTAAAATAGTCAAAACTTCGATAGTCTGTGAGTTAATTATCAAAGAAAAACACGTGGGCAAACAACGATATCATTTCCAAAGGGAAATTATATCGATCAAACATCATTTAACATTTATCTCCTTAGTTCATTTTTCATCTCCTGTTTCCCAATATTCAACATTTGATTACGTTTCTGATTCTATTTGGAAAACATTTTCAATCTCCTACGTTTGGATTAAGCAGATGTTTTAGATAAAACACTGATATGCCAACTCAACCATTTACTTTAATTACTAAATTCACTTTACCATCCTTTTCTGCCGAACCTTAACCATTCCTTAGTTAAAAACGAAACCAATCAAGTTGGGGGTAGAACTACCTCTCAGACCTTAACTGAACAACACTTCTAACCTTGAAATAGGCAAGGTTCACTTTATATTTTCTTTAACTAACTTCCTTACTTAACCTTTCTTTCGAATAAATATATTCGATTAACTCTTTTCACTTAACTCTATTTGATTAACTCCTTTGGATTAACTCTATTGGATCAACTCTATTGGGTCAACTCTATTTGATTTAACTCTAATCTATTAACTTTTTCCCCATAACTCCTTTCGAATAAACTATATTCGATAACTCCTCCATTCGAATAAACTATATTTGATTTACTCCTTTACTTCTATTCGAATAAACTAGATTCGATTAACTCCTTTAACTCTACTAGGTTTGATAACTCCCCTTTCAAATAACCAATATTCGATTACTCTACTTCGAATGACCAATATTCGATTACTCTTCTCTCGAGTATACTATATTCGATAACTCTACTCGATTTAACTCCTTTGGGTTAACTCTAACAAATTAATTCTAACTCTAATCGAGTAATTCTAACTCTAATCAATTTTGTCTAACTCTAATCGACTCCTCCTATTCTGATAACTCGTATTTGATAACGTTTACTCATTTATAAAGATTTACTTTTAGTAACGGTTCTTCACTTTATAAATGTTCTCTTTAATAACGTTACTTCGCTTACACCAGTGTTGTGTATCCATTTTTTTATACTATCGATGTTAAAACCAATATCTCTTCTCTATATAAGTTCAGACTTATATATTCCATTTATCAAATGATAAATATTTATTTAATTTATAAACTGTTATTTATAAATTAATCCTTTCTATTTATCTGTTAAAAACAGATTTCCATTTTCTATTTATTTAACAAATAATTATCTCCTTTATTCTATTTATTCTAACAAATAAATGTTCCCTTTACTTTTATTTATTCTAACCAACAAATATTTCCATTATTCTATTTGTAATTTTTTTACAAATATTTCCTTTTATTCAACATTTATTTTCTTTATAAAAACCCTTTTTCCTTTTTCA
This sequence comes from Allium sativum, assembly GCA_030737875.1. Classification (NCBI taxonomy): domain Eukaryota; kingdom Viridiplantae; phylum Streptophyta; class Magnoliopsida; order Asparagales; family Amaryllidaceae; genus Allium; species Allium sativum. The sequence goes on along the minus strand of JASFAX010000117.1, from coordinate 2,243 downwards.
TATATATATATATATAATCCAGTGATTTTATATAAATAGATTATTTTCAAATTATACTTTGAAAATCCCTTTATCACATTCCGGTATTTCTTATGGTATTTAACATATCATATAACAACGATAAATATCGTCCAAACACACATAATCAATGTCAGATTATATATCACATTATATATCACAATATATAAATCATAGTGAAATAAATGTTGAGGAATCCAGTTGGATTCCTCCAACCTGTTTCCCTGCATCACAGATGTTAGACAATACGATTAACATCGATTTCCTTTGATATGAAATATTCTGATAGCAGAATCAACATATAAATATTTAACGGTTTATATATATACATATATATATATATATATATATTTTCCACTAACTGACTAGCAGTTCAATCAATCAGTCAACACACAGTCAATCAGCTAATATTTAACAGTTCTAAAAATACAACATGAAATTATAAACTGTTCAGAGTTAGTGAGATTTACTCACAATTGCAGTTCATCGTTAAAGAACGATAAACTATTGTTTGATTTGAATCAAATAGTTTATTTCACCACAAATTCATACGAGCCCCAATCCACTTCCAATCATTTCCATTGTGGAGTGTCCTTCCATACGATCCTAACGGATCCGACCGTTCGAATTTCTGATATCGTATGATCAAGATACGATAAAACAAAGTTAAATATACACTTTAATTTTAAATAAAACTTTAACTTAAGGTTATTGGGCCTTAACCTTTATCAAGCCTAACACCACTTCAATCAAAGCCCAGAGCGTTGAAAACTCTTCTTCCCCAATCTCGTATACAGGAAACTGAAAACTTTCAAAGGCCATTTCCCAATTTCAAACCCCCACCGATCCTTTATTCCATCACCATTTCGAAAACAGACCTCACCAACATCACCCTCTTCGATTTCTACACCTCGCCGTCCCCATCCTGTCACACTCGAACTCCTCCAGCTTCGGTGGTCAACTTCGACCAGCGTGCGTCAATACAGGAGAGGATCGACATCCTTTTTCCCCCATTAACCCTCACAATTCTCCTACAGTCTCGAAATCTTACACTGAATCCAAAGCTGAACACAAAACCCAACATGGAAACCTTTAAATTTGCCAAAACCGAACCCTAACTACACGCTGTAAAAATAGATAGCAAACGAACATGCATCGCACTCAAAGAAATGCACCCCGATGTGAAGAACAGGCTACAAGGATCTCTAATATTCATGTCTTTGATTTTATAACTTTTTGTATGAATTCATTTTGATTTTAGAACTCTCGTTTGTTGAAGAGGTAAGAAAGTGATGGCGGCTTGATTTTCTTTGACTGCGGAAGAATAGGAATTAGGTTATAGGGTGGTGTATTTATAGATTATTAAGTGCTTGGTCATTAAGTAAATTCGGGTACATAGGATGGCAGATTTGTCTTAGGGTAGGCGTTGTTTGAGACGTAACAATTCATTCATTTCCATCATAAAACAGTATGTATACGTAGTGGTTAAGAAACCACATATATTATATTATACCTATCTTTATTTCCATGATTATAATGTCGGTTAAAGTGGACGTGAGTTATCTTATCTGTACATGTATATAGAGAGAAATTGTACTTCATTCCACTTTTAGTTCCAATAAGAAAAAATGGAAACACGTATAACCGCCCTATTAATCTATTTGAATTGGTTCGTTACATCTCCCCGGTCTAGATGGTTACTGATCCAAATATAAATCAAATATTATATGCATATTTTAGATAGACGGCTTAAGTCAGGTATTCCCCCCCTCATTCGTTTACGGATCACTATGGACGGAAACCAAAATACCATTGCAACGAGCAAGGTGCTACGATTCCAGAAATATAATAATACCGGTTGTTTAACTCATATTTTGAAACCTCAAAATGTTGATTATAGGGTGCAAAATACTCCAAAATAAAAGTTGCTTATTTAATTAATTAAAAATTACAGTAAAATTCTAAAAAATAAATTATCATTATGTCCCAAAAGAACCTTGTCTAAATTCAGACCCGATCTCTAGTTATATCGAATAAACCGTTACGGTCGATAAACGATTCTATAGCGACTATTTTAAAATTTGATTTGGACATATCTAAAAATCTACACGACGAAATCCTGATTTTTCTCTTCCACTAGAAAGATATACTCCACCAGCTCCGTACGTTTCTTGTTTCACAAAAATCCGATTTAAAACGAATCCTGTTCATTCTGTTGAAGTTCG